>JASAMX010024536.1:0-45360 GCA_030248175.1 Microlaimidae sp. YZB2_3
CTCATGCTGTAGGCTCATGTGAATAAGATTGTTCACCTTGCACAGTGGCTCACGTTTAATTTGAAATAAAACTCCTTTATAAACTCATATAGAATGGGCTGATGCAATAGTTTGAAATCAATTATGTGGCGTCGCTAAGGACTATGCGTCGTTACTACGACAAAATGAGCCACAGTTCTTATAAAATATGTGAGCCTGTGACTTATTTAAATTTTAAACAGGACCTTATTAACAACGGAATGAGTCACAGTCACGTGTATTTTATAATGACACTGGCTCATTTTGCCGTAGTAATGACGTATGATCAAAATGTGAGCATTCAAGGTGACTGCGCCTTAAAGGAGCACTGTCACAAATCAAATTCCTATAACGCCCGAACCGGACTGCTCCTTTAATACCAAACCTACCTAACTCAACTTTGGTATTTAAAGTGCTCCACTACAAGGCTACAACATTTTTAAATTTCAGCTGAATCGGTTCAGTATTAAAGGAGCAGTCCGGTTCTGGCGTTATAGGCAATTTGATTTGTGACAGTGCTCCTTTAATAAATTAGCATAGATTGTGCATTTAAATGTAGAAAAAGTCACAGTAACGTTTCCAGGTACTTACGTTACGTTCACACATTCTGTCGCAACAGGTGATAATATTTTGGCCAATTTTCAACAAAAACAGTGTTACCCACTAATTTTTTAAAAAAATTCAGCTACAAATTTTTGCCAAGTATTCATCTCGACATTTTGAAAAATAAATTTTGATCTAATTTATCTCTTAATGGAGTAATTTTTTTTAAATTTAACTAATCAAAAATAGCATTTTTATAGAGCTAATGGAGGGTAGGATGGGTCCTACCCCTAGCCTCGAAATTTCGCTCCCCTCCCTCCCTAGAAAAAATCCAAGGCCCCCCACCAAAAAAACCTCAATATTTTTACCCCTGACCTCCTCCAGAGATTCGAGTTTCATCCTCCCTCCCTCCCCCTGGGGAAAGTTTTAAGTATTTATTTTTATCCTAATTTTTCTTCCAAAAACGTGAATTTTTAGGAAAAAGTCGTGTTTTTACTAGTGATGTCGCCCGGTGCTCCGAGCTCCGGAGCGGAACTCTGCTTTTAGGAGCTCAGGAGCAACCCCCGGAGCTCTGGAGCTCCGTCCTATTTTTTTTTACTAAATTCATGAATAATTAAAGAGTGATGCCATATATTATTTGGCCAAAATTTTTTTTTGCAAATTAATACTTATTTAAAACGCTAGCTGGACCTCACCTGCACCTGACACCCCTCTAGGTTTTGAAATTTTTAACGCCGGGTCGACCCCCCCCCCTATTCAAAATCTTGAAGGGAGGTTCGACCCCCTTCAAGATTTTGAAATGACATTTACTCGGGGTATAAAACCCCCTAGCTTGGGTGACCCTTTTCATCTATGCCGCTACATATAGCATACTCAATATTTTTCTCCGCGCTTGTGTGCGCCCCGTATATGCGGAACTTATTTAAAAAATTTTTAAATTTTAAGGTCCCATTTTTCCAAACGCACTCAAAGCGAACCGAAGTTCGGAGGCAACGGCGATATTTCGACGGCGACCGTAGATCTACGTGAACCGTGTCCGCTCGACGCAAATGGAGAAACAGTGGAGTTGCTACCGAGAGGCACATCGCACACTCACGGAAACCCTGTTTGACCAAACAACAATACTAATTACAGACAAAGGACACGACCATTAAATTTAGCAACTCGTAGTGCCCATTTTGATATTACCGAAAAAGAGATTCCATATATAGTTTAATATATAATCGTTTGATGTTTATTTTTGCACAAAACGCATTGTGAATAACATACATTAATGCGATCTCAAGGTACGCAGGTTTCCAAGAAAGTAGCTTCCGCTTTCCGAGGAAAAGCATATCTAAAACCATTGTTAGCGTTTTCGGTACCGGAAAACCTTTAATTTTGGGGTGCTGTGTTGGCATCGGCAAATTCCAGATTTTTTGCAGGGTATAATAAACCCTCAATCAAGAATATATAACACAAGAGAATGTCCAACTCTACACGAAATTTTTGACAAAAATTTTACGAGAAAAGTAGCACCTTCGAATTTGCGTGCGACATTTCTCGCAAAAATCCGCCATTTTCTGCTAGTTTTCCCGCACTGAGATTTTTAACACAGCGTTAGTTTTCTTACAGTGGGGACTGCGACTTCTTTCGCACTCAATACTGCTTTATTTGCACAGCGATTATTTTCACATTGGAAGTCTAGCTGCACAACAAAAAAAAAAAAAAAAAACAAAGCAGAGCAAAAATTTTGTGTTTAAATGAGCAAAAGTCGTTTTTTACCTTAAGATGTTAAAACTTTTTAGTTTTAAAGAAATAAAGTAACTTTCCAACGTTTTAAAATTCAATAAAACAAGTTTCGAAGTGTTTTACTCCATTGAAAATGACTACCAGCGTCTGTATTTTTTTTGTTGCGCAGCCAAACTCGCAGTGCGAAAATAATCTCAGTGCGATTAAAGCTGTATAGAGTGCACAAGAAGTCGCAGTCCCCACTGCCAGAAAACTAACAGTTTTAAAAATCGCAGCGCGTGAAAACTAGCAGAAAATGGCGGATTTTTGCAAGAAAAGTCGCATACGAATTCGAAAGTGCGACTTTTCTCGCAAAATTTTGGTCAAAAATTTAGTGGACAGTCGGCATTCTCTTCTGTTAAATATTCTTGCCCCAACCCAACCATCCTCCCTCCTCTGCCCACCGGTGTTTTGATTGATATGTTATGCATTAAACAAACAAATGGATGTCTTCGTCGGTACTCTGACACAAAGAGTCACAATCAGTATAAAATCAACGGACTCTGACTCAAATTTTTCAAACTATGTGTGTTAAGATATAAAAAAGAGTCACAGTTACGATTATTTTAACCCGTACTCAACCGGTCCAGTTCTAGAACTGTTCGGAACAGGTTCTAGAACTGTTCCGAACAGTTTTAGAACTGTTCCGAACAGTTTTAGAACTGTTCGGAACAGTTCTAACTCGGAAGTTCTAACTCGTTTTAGAACTGTTCGGAACAGTTCTAAGTTCGGAACTGTTCGGACGGTGTCGGTGTACTTTCCAGTTTGCCCAAATTTGTGAGAAATTCGGCATTTGAAAATGCCGAAGTTGTACTTTGGTGCATTATAAAAGTCACCGAAACATTTTCCAACACTTATCACGTGATTTTATTGTGTATTTCCGTTGTTTTATGTGTTTAAATATCATTTGCGGAGTTTTATTTATTTTTTGATTTTGAGAACTGCAAATCAGTCCTAGAACTGTTCTAGAACTGTTCGGAACAGGTTCTAGAATTGTTCCGAACAGTTCTAGAACGCATAGCACAGGGGCATGTAGAGTACCGGTTAAGACGCTTCTGATCTGACTCAATGTATCATAGTAACGACATCCTGCTGCGGTTTTTTTACCACCACAACTGTTAGTGCATTTAAAAAATTCGTTTTTGTTTGAATGGCTTAACCCGTACTCAACCGGTCCAGTTCTAGAAATGTTCGGAACAGTTCTGTTCAGAACAGTGTCAGAACTGTTCAGAACAGTGTCGAACTGTTCAGAACTGTTCAGAACAGTGTCGAACTGTTCAGAACTGTTCAGAACAGTGTCGGTGTACTTTCCAGTTTGCCCAAATTTGTAAGAAATTCGGCATTTGAAAATGCCGAAGTTGTATTTTGGTGCATTATAAAAGTCACCGAAACATTTTCCAACACTTATCACGTGATTTTATTGTGTATTTCCGTTGTTTTATGTGTTTAAATATCATTTGCGGAGTTTTATTTATTTTTTGATTTTGAGAACTGCAAATCAGTCCTAGAACTGTTCGGAACAGGTTCTAGAACTGTTCGGAACAGGTTCTAGAACTGTTCCGAACAGTTCTAGAACGCATAGCACAGGGGCATGTAGAGTACCGGTTAAAGAAAATTTGTCATGAAGGAAACTTGTTATAAATTTAAACAAAACGAAGCGCTCGGATGTCATTTTTTTTAAAATCATCGGATGCGGATTTTTCGGAACAGACATCCGCGTATTCTGTCTACGGCATTCTTACCATATCGTTTTTTTCTTGGGGTGCATTTTATCCATATAGTTTTTTAGTTTTTAAGGCAAAATTGGTAAAAAAAAACAAACTCAACTTTAGATAAAACAGTGCTTTATTGCAAATTAAAATATTTTTTTACTAACACACTCATTTAGACGTCACAAATTTAGTTTGTAAGACCTTTAAAATCTAATAAAAATTAAGTATTTATTAGGTCACTTTTTAAGTGAAGATAAGCGATACAAAAAATTCGTGGATGCGGATGAACCAAACAGTGCGGATGCACGCTGATGCGAATGTTAGGTATTAATAAAAACGAAAATAGGCGACTAAACTAAGAAACCCTGTAGTTTTTAAAGTTTTTATTTTTATATTATTGTTGGACTTTTGGAAAAGTTGTTAATTTTTCGTTACGTTCTCAATAAAATATTATATAACCGGCCTATAAAGCCTGCTTATTGGTGATGTTCCTGCCGTCCAATATCATGCTCCGGAGCTCCTCCCATTAAATAAGCGATTTGAAGCTTATTTAGGCTTGAAATATATTTGAAACTACTCTAGCTGCTTTTTTAGGACTTTTTTATTATTTTAAATAAGTTTTGGAAAAAATTTACAAAAAAATTTTGACAAAATAGTATATGTCATCACTCTTTAATTATTCACGAAATTAGTATAAAATAGGGCGGAGCTCCGGAGCTCTGGGGAACATCACTACTGCTTATACTAACATCAGTAGTTGAAATTACATGTTAAGCTGTTACATTGTTGTTTAAAAAAAGCATTTAAGTATAATATCCACCTATAACTGGAGCGTAATAAGACACACTGTTTTCGGAAATAATAAAAAATTCTCGCGGGTAAAAAGAGTTTTTTGCTTTTTAAAATACAATGAAGAACCAGACGGTTAATTCCATGTACACGAAGGTTTCAAGCAGATTTAAAAATAATTTGTATATGACGTTGGTTAACAAAAAAAAAAAAAAAACGATGATGACACACGTAAAACATAAACATTTTTTTAAAAGATAGCTGGTTGTGCATATTTTGTTTCTTACTCATTTTTTCCGGTTTTATACAAATTATTTTCAATTCTTCTCGAGACCTTTGTGTACATCGAATTAACCGCCGTGATTCTCCATAGAGCCATAGATAAACAAGGCGGGTAGGGTAGGGTACACCCCCCTAGCCTCGAAATTTTGGGCCCCTCTCCCTAGAAAAAAAATCAAGGGGCCTCTTCTCCCCCCCAAATTTTCGATTTTTTTATCAAGGACCCCCCTCTAGAATTTAAAATCTGACCCCTTCCATCCCCTTCTTATACTAAATTTTTTTCCAAAACGAATTTTTAACACAAATTCTTGTTTTTACACCTTTTTTATACCAGAATATTGCTTTTTATTCAATAAAATGTAGTATTATCCTATAAAAAAAATTATTAAACCTTTACTGGTTTAAAAGTATTTTGCTTTGAGCATTGGATCCCACCTTACCCACCTCTAAGTTTTAAAATCTTTCAACCCGGGTCGATCCCCCTAAAAAGCCAGGGGGGTTTGACACCCCTCTAGAACCCCCCCATAGATTTTGAAATGTCATCTACCCGGGGTTAAGACCTCTCCCTAGCTTGAGTGACCGTGTTCATCTATGCATAGATGATAGAACCATAAACATAAAACAGATTTAATCAAAATTGAATTGACATCATTAACCTGATAGATGAAAAAGATTTAGCAAATAAAAATCTTCATCTACGATTGGCTATTTTTTAATAGTTAGTCTTGCGCTCCTCATTTGGTCAAGCCAATGACGACAAGAAGGTGATTCTACTAGCAGAATGAATTTTAACATTAAAGTAATTTTTCAAAAGTGTAAGTGCCAAATTAAGGAATCAAAATGCAAGAGTAATTTATTATGTACAATTACGACGGTTAATTCAATGTACACAAAAGTCTCGAGAAGAATTAAATGTAATTGGTACATGACGTTGGTGAACTAAAAAAATGAGCATAAAAAATTTAGAAATTCAACTGTTTTGCTCTTTTTTTCAACACTTTTCTAAAACAAGCGGTTGTCTATATTTTTTACTCATGTTTTTTTTAATTAACTACTGTTATATACGAATATTATTTCCGCTTCTTCACGAGACTTTTGTGTACATTAAATTAATCGTCGTGATTGTTCATAAATTAAAAACAAAAACAAATCACACCAACAGGCTCGGCAATTAAAAAAAAACAGTAATAAATATTTTTATTTCTAACACTATTCACCAAGAATTAGTCTTTAGCAAAGAATCAATATTAAAACTGCAACTGCGAAACTGCAAAATCGTTAACTTTATTTTTTTTTAATTTTAAATAATTAAAAAAAAACAAAAACAAGTTTTCATCAATATAGCTGTGCACAAAAATTTTCACCCATTACTTGCATTTTTCTAAATTTTCCACAAATTTCCGTCGTCGCTTCAAGTTCTCTCATCTCAACAGAACGAAAAATATTTTACTTTTTATGTGAAGCCACAAAATAAAAGCGACTTCTATGTAAGTGATAATGTCCTGTTCCATGATTTAATACAAAAATGGGCATTCTTCAAGTATAACTCATTTAATTACATGGACCATTTTAAGTATAGACGAACTAACAGTTTAAATCCCTTATTTTTCATGAAAATTATCGTAAGAATGCTTTTAAATGACCTGATCGTGAACTGTAGACCCTAGTTTCCCTAAGCAACCTAAGCAAAACTTAAAAATCAAGCCAAATTTAAACTTTAGTTTGATTTTAAGGTTTTGCTTAGGCTGCTTAGGGAAACAAAGTTCTACACTCCACGATTCAGGTTGCTTATTAGTTTTATCTTGACAAAATTTTTAAGTTTACGTGTTTTTCTTAAGATTTATCAAAAAAAACTATTTATTTTAATTAATTGTACTTAAAAAATAAGGGATTTAAACTGTTAGTTCGTCTATACCTAAAGTAGTCCATGTAATTAAATGGGTTATACTTAAAGAATGCCCAAAAATGTTTAGGCTTTTATTCATATCATACTTTAAACGACGCAAAGTGTCAAAAATAATAGACGGTAAACCGCATATAGTTTCAGGAAAACAGTTTCAGTCCTTTCATAAATTCTTGAACGTCCGGCTTAAGATAGGGTTTTACCGCTATGCAAGCGGGAATATTTTCCGGTTGCTCTATCCACAACTTGTGCAAAATGTTGCTAGCGGTCAGTTTGGAAGACACTTTCTTCAGTTCTTCTTCTGTTTGCACCTTAATGAAAATTAATTAACAAACTAAATTAATATATAAATCACTGTTTTACTTTAAAACGCATGAAATTGTCTGTTTCTAATGCAGATTGAGTGAAAGCTTTATTTTGGGGATGAGGGGAGGTAAAAGCGAAGGTAACTTCATTATGAACCCTGTTTCTCCCTACCTTCTTTCTTGGTGTGTGCCAAAAGTGGATTCTGCCGGCCTGGCTGCCTTGAAATCAATGTAAATAGGGATTTTTAAGCTCTAACTTTGATCATTTTTAATGCTAAATAAAAAATTTCGCCTCCGGCGACTGGGGGGACACCCCCCAGGCGCCGCTTGGCGGCGCAAAATGCGGCGCGAAGCGCCGCATTTATATTTAGTTTTTAGTTTTCTAGAGTCTGGCCCCCTCCTTTAAAAAATCTTGGCACAGGCCCTGTAACCCGTTCAGCAGTTAAGGCATACATGTTTAATAAAACTACTATAAACACTATTATCCTTTTATTGACGTTTTAAACAAATGTTTTAAATGTATAGGTATAAAAGATTGCAATAAGTATCATCTCAAATTTAAATTTCTAGTGTATTTTAGCGCCTTAAATTAAATATTTTCTCCCCCCAGGGGCATTCTGCCTCCCGAGCCCCCCTGACAAGGGGCTCTGCCCCTTGACCCCCCTAGGGGATCTCGCCCCTCAAACCCCCCATTTCTGGGGGGCTGCCGCCCCTCAGACCCCCCTTCAGGGTTTGTATTAACCCTTCCAGACCCCCCCCCCCCCCGAAATGAAATCCTGGGCACGCTACTGTGACTGACTGATTTACGACCGAGCAATGCAAAGTGGGAGAAATTATTTTTAAAATTACTTCTCTTAACCTTTAACATTTTAATCTTACAAGCAATCTAAAGGGGTTCCAGTCCAGCGTGTTAGTACGAAGATTACAAAACAAAGTAGCAATAACAGAAATTTGGAAATGAAGACCAATTAATCGAACGCTCTGCTCGAGAAAAATTTAAAAAATGGTCGTTCTAGCCCCCAAAATTTTTATCCTTGCAGACCTAAAAGGGGGGGGTCTGACCCCAAAATTTTATCCTTGCCGACCTAAGAGTTGGGAGTTAGACCCTGTAGACCCCCCTTGGCTACGCCCATGCACCCAAAATTAATAATAAAGTTTTTTAAATAAAAACAAAACTTTTAAAGATATGATTCCAAAAAATTTAATATATATTTACGCGTCCTAACAAAGTGATTTTGCAGAAAGACAGAAAAAGAAAACACCTGGAAAAAACGGGTATATATTTTTATATTTTTAGTTGTTTTGTTTTAATCATATGTGGGCAGTGGGCGGGCAGCCTCCCTAATTTTTTTTTTCAAAAAAGGGGGCGGGGATCCTTTAAACACCACATTTTTAGCGTTTTAATACCATACTACCCCCCATATTTTGAGAAATGTCCGGAGTATCCCTTAATTTTCTTTTCGGTCGACGAAAATTTATATTTCTCGGTTTATTTCAGAGTTATTCGCTTAAGCAATAAGTACAATTTCTTCTAATATAAGTACGGAGTCCTTTAAGGCTGTCCTGCTGATAATTAAAATTGTTAGCTTGTTGCATGGCGTTTTAAGACAGAAATAAGTAGTAAATAGTTTTATTCTACGTTTCAATCTGATAAAACACAGGCCTTCGTTAGGAAATTTTAACGTAAGTGGGTAAAAAACCCAGTTTATCAGGTTGAAACGTAGAATAAAACTATTTACTACTTATTATTGTCTTAAAACGCCATGCAACAAGCTAACAATTTTATTTTTTTTCTTCTAATATACATTATTTACCTGTAATGTAATTTTTCGCATCCTGTCTATGTCGGCCATATATTCTATTACCTGTTTATCATCCTGTGGCGTGGCGTCGACAACTTCTAAAATCACATTTTCTGTTTTGCTCAGCGGACGCCGAACTTAAATTTGATTTAACAATCAATAACTCAAATAGCTTTATTTCAAAATAATCTTTTTTAAATGTAGCAATAAATTACGGTCTAGGAGGAAGACCCCCTCTTTCCCTTGGGCGGCGCTGCTTTTATGAGTTTACCACATTTTAAACGCTTTTGGATTTGGATAAAAAGCATATCTAATACCTGCATATATTTTGTTTTGTTGTTGTTGTATTGCCTGAAACTTATTTTCCTTCCCTTGGTTCTACCGCTTAAGTTTTCACTGCGAGCACTGTTCAAACATTCATATTATGTACTACCTTTTACAGTGGAGTATGTAATCACCTTGTGCGACAAACATAGGTGAGAACGGTCCGGAAAGCTAGGGAAGGGAATGGTTACCCGGGGTAAATCGGATTTTGAATTCTAGGAGGGGGTCCCAGGGGGTCCAGACCCCCCTAGTTTTTTAGGGGGGTCAACCCGGAGTGCAAAATTTTGAAATCTAGAGGGGGGCAGGTGGGGTACGGTGTCCAAAGAAAAACAGTTTTAAACCATAATAACTTTAATAATTGTTCTTTTTATAGGATAATACTACATTTTATTGAATAAAAAGCGATATTCTGGTGTAAAAAGAGTGTAAGCGATATTCTTGTGTAAAAAGAGTGTAAAAACATGAATTTTTGTTAAAAAATTACGTTTTTGGAAGAAAATTTAGTATAAAAAAAGTACCTAAAATTTTCCCGAAGGGGGAGGGGGGGGGGGTCAGATTTCAAATTCTAGAAGAGGGTCAGGGGTAAAAAATTCGGAAATTTCGGGGGAGGGGTCCCCCTGGATTTTCGTCTAGGAGGGAGGGGTCCCAAAATTTCGAGGCTAGGGGGGTGGACCCCACCCTGCCCCTCCCTTTCTCACCTATGGCGACAAAAGCGCTTTTGAGTTTCAAACTTGCACTTGGGGATTTTAACTTTGCAAAGACATCAATTTGATTTTAAAGTACCATAGCTCATTTTTTCATAATAGAAAATCACCTAGTTTTGGTTAAGAATTTTCAAAATTTTTTCGCAAGACTTTTTATGGCTGTGCTCGAATGTTATTTTTTTGACATCCGCTGATGCGGATTTTTGAAAACAGAAATCCACGGATGCGGATATCTATTTAATGTATTCTTACCATTACCATATAGTTTTAATTTTTGGAGTGCATTTTAACTAATGAATGGGTTTAAAAATGCTAATTTTAGGCAAAAAACGTTTTTATTGCAGTTTTAAGCTTTTTTTTTATTTTGTAAAACACCCATTTACAACTGACAATGGTTTAAAAAATGTCATAAATCTACGAAAAATATATAAGGTAATTTTAAAAGTAAAAATAAGCTATATAAAAATCCGCGAATGTGAGTTTTAAAATTTACGGATGCGGATGTCAAAAATAGTGCGGATGTCCACGGATGCGAAAGTTGGGCACATCTCTAGTCTTTTTTTGAGGCACATCTCTAGTCTTTTTTGGGGTCGCATTCTGAAGAAACCCTTATATTTACCCCGCTAAATCCATTTCAATGAAAATAAAAAAATAAATATATATTGTAAATAAATAAACCTGCCGCATATGGGACAGAAAATGATTGCAATGAATTTTTTTTAAATTTTTTTTTTCTCGTGCCGCAAAACCACCTCGCGCAAAATAAAAAATTTAATCAATGCGCGTATTTTATTTTTTATTAAATTAATACAACGGGAGAAAATATTTAACCACCTCTCGAGTTGGATAAATTCTTATTCTTAAAACAATAGAAAAAATTTAACCCGACTTTTACCTACGTAAAATTGATTTTTCACTCGCATCCTTAAGCACGTAAAAAAAGTTAACCCGGGGTAACTTTTAACCGCGCGTCAGAATGCGCGCCCAGTTTTCAGTACGAATTATTACTATTTTATAAAAAGGTCATATCCAGAAAAATGGCACTTCAATAACTCTAATCGAGATGTTAAAATAATCTTAATAAGAACTCGAATGGTTCTTGTTGAACAACGGTTGTTGAAAATATTACATGGCTCTGTGAGGCTTTGATCATCGGCATCATATAACCGAACACTCTTGGTTCAACTTTAAACTATACATGGGCAAGTTGGTCCGGAGTGGGGGGGGTTAAACCCCAAATTAGGGGGGGGGGTTAAAATCCGAGAAACGCAAAATACCCATATCGTTTTTTTTTCTGGAGTGCATTTTACCCATATCGTTTTTCGATTTTGAAGGAAAAATAGGTAAAAAACGCTAATTTTAGGCCAAAAAGCCCTTTTTATTGTATTTTTGAGCTTTTTATTGCTTAAAACATTCCTTTTGACCTCAAAACTTAACTTTGGGGGCAGTTAGAAGTCATTTTAAAGACATTTTTTTCTTCATTTTTCCAAAATTGGGGGGTTAACTTTTTCTCCCCCCCCCCACTTCTGAGTGGGGGGGGGGGTTAAACCCCCCTTCTCAGAATTTGGGGGGTTAACCCCCCCGTGCCCATGTATGCTTTAAACCCAAAGTGGATGGAGAATGAGGCTGAGCGTAATACTGTTAAGCGTTGTCGACACCTTGTGTTCCCATATGACCGCTGTCGACGCGTGGGCTGCCTGAGTGATAAGGGCGCCGAGCGGCCATTCCAAAACAGACAGCAAATCCTTTCGCAGAATAATGTACATCACCAATGACATAGCTCCTGAAAAACGTTAACTATCATATTTCTATACTTGGAATATCAAAAGCGATGTGAGAGTCAGGGGACCCGCCTTACATGGGCAAGTTGGTTCGGAGTGGGGGGGGGGTGTTAAAATCCGAGAAACGCAAAATACCCTTATCGTTTTTTTCTGGGGTGCATTTTACCTATATAGTTTTTTGATTTTAAAGAAAAAATGGGTATAAAACGCTAATTTTAAGCTAAAAAGCCCTTTTTAATGCTATTTTGAGCTTTTTACTATTTAAAACATTCATTTTGACCTCAAAACTTAGGTTTGGAAGCAGTAAAAAGTGATTTTAAAGACATTTTTTTCTTCATTTTTCCAAAATTGAGGGGGGAGTAACCTTTGCTCCCCTACCTTTAAGTGGGGGGGGTTAAACCCCTCTTCTCAGAATTTGGGGGGTTAACCCCCCGTGCCCATGTATGGGACCCGCGCCAGCTATACCTAACTAAAGAACGTGGGTAAATTTTGTAAGTCATTGTCATCTTATTATTATTTTAACGCTTATATTCAAAAATCGACACTCCTTTGCTACCGATTGATCAGGACTAAACAGGGGCCATATGGAAAAGCCTAAAATTGCACAAATTTCATAAGAACCCATTTTTCATTCAGGTCGTTCTTATCAATTTATTAATCAAAACAATAAATTCACATAATTCAAGAATCAAATTTTTTGACTGTTCAATAAAAACCTTTCGGCAACAATGATTATAATGAATATAATATTAATTATATGACAGTTTGCCATGTCTTGTAAACAGCGCAACAACAGTAGACAACTCTGCGGTTAGTTTTTGTCCGCGACCGCTGCAATTTTATTTAGCGTCAAGGAATAAAAACAATTATCAATCTAGTTCCTGTTTTATGTAATGTTGCGTTTTTTCTTCTTTATTTTGAAGATTGCTCAAAAATATTAAAGACACGCTTGGGATTTCCACAAAGCTATAGATTTAATCATTAATGTAAATTCAAAAGTCATTCTCCTGATCAAGTTTTTATTCTTCAATTTATCGATAATCAAAATCCAAAAGTGGCAGAATACCCAAATGTACTCTAAGAATAAAATAGAAAAAATAGGCGATTTTATTCCGGGTGTATGGAGGCATGTGAACTATAGTGAATAAGCATCTGGCTTGTGCTCTTGCTCATTGAATAAAATGTTAACCATAAATGATAATTGTATTTTTTTATTTGGTGAACCAATTACACAACCAAACTAGTTCTTTTGCATTCCGATGTAATGGTAATGTAAATAATTAAACTTCACTTTAAGCATTTTTAACAATCACGAAATCGCCTGCCTCTCTTTAAAATTTAGTTCTTCCAACACATACGATTCAAAAAAACAAAAAAAATTGACGATTTTGCGTTCGTCAGTCAGAATGATGCGACGATATTTTTTTAATTACTATTCTATCAAATTGCAGAATAACTACAGTTGGGTTGTGTAATTCATAAATCTTACATAATAATATAATTTGCATACGGTGTCGTTCAATACGGGTGACCGTAAGACTTGGTTGCTCGCAGCTGATTAGACGTTTAAAATTTTATATAATTTGCATAACATAGTAACAAAATATTATAAATTTTGATGTTATGTAAAAACACAAAATATTCAGTTGTTCTAACGAAGCAACTTTTTCATTGTCAAGAAACGAAAGATTAAAATCGTTACACAAACGTTATGCACTTAAATAATCAAAATAATAGAGATTTAATTAGACCCGTTTAGAAACAATTTATTTCAAAATTGCAAAATAATAACAAAATAAAAACCGGGTACTGGTAATCAAAGTTACAACTAGAAATAGAATCCATTTTTAAACTATTCCTAAAAACACTAAAACTAGATTGCTATCTTACCAGTGTACAACCCATACATGAGCACGGAGGGGGGAGTTAACCCCCCAAATCCCCCTCCCCCAAAAAGGTTATCCCCCCCAATTTTGGAAAAAAATGACTTCAAACTTCTTCCTAACTTAAGTTTTGAGGTCAAACTGAGTGTTTTAAGTAATTAAAAGCTCAAAAATGCAATAAAAAGAGTTTTCGACCTAAAATTAGGTTTTTTTTTAATAATTTTTATATATACCAAAATCGAAAAACGATAAGGGTAAAATGCACTCCAGAAAAACGATATGGGTAAATTGCGTTTCTCGGATTTTAATCCCTCCCCCTAAATCCAGGTTTAACCCCCCCCGCTCTTGACCAAGTTGCCCATGTATGGGACAACCTATAATACGAGTAGACATTTCCTCAAACAAGATTTTTATTTATTAATATTTTATTAAAAGCCTGGGGAACGTTTTTAACACTATTACAAACCTCCCAAAAACTTATACCTGTACCCAAGTTGTTTCGTCCAAATAAGGAACGGAACACCACCTAAAATTTTTTGCCCATAAATTTCAAAATGTTTTTGAAATTTATGTACGTTAGTAGAATCATCCCTCCAAACTATAAAACAGTAAAATGTTCCTACCGCTAACTAACTCAAAATGCTCTGAAGGTAGGTAACATGGAGGAATTTTCGGAACAAAAGCTGATTAACTTCAAAATATATTCAAAATTATTTTGGCGACATTTTCTTAACTGTTTAAAATGTTTGAAAATGTTAAGTTTTCTAATAAACTTTCCAAATTTTTTTCTTCAAATTCACAGGTTACTCACAAAGCAATTTTCTATCGAGTATTGTAATTGCGACGTATCAAAGAGCAGGCAAAATGTCACAACAATAATAGATCACACTCATCACCAATGAAGACTAACAACATAATAATTATTATTATTAAAGACAAAATACAAAATTGCAAAACTTTAGAAATAAATAATACAATTTCTTTCCAAAAGCTATATCTCGTAAAATAATGCTTTTTTTGTTATAAACTTTAATTATAAAGTTCGCGGAATTACTTCTAGAAATAATTACAATTCTTAGAAATCAGGCTTTTAGTTTTCCGGCGACCGTTGCTTTTGTCATTGTTTGTTATAACAATATGCAAATTAATGACCAGAGAATTTGAAATCTGGGTTCCTTAACATCTGAATACGTCTGTTTTTATTGTAATCATCAAGACTTGGATTGAGCGTCGAGAAAACCGTTGCAACACCGCGTGCATTGTTCAAAAGCATCCTCAAATAGCGCATTACCTTTCGCCTAAATAAATGCCACAAAAGTTATGCGTATATTAATTGCATTAATTTAAACCAGAAAAACGCATAATTTTTACACACCTGTGGCTTGTAGAAAATTAAATTTAAATTAAAGCCATTATAAAAATTCATATTTAATATTGAATTCTTGCTTACAAAAAGTTTTAATAACTACTGACTTTTGTGGCAAATGCCTTGCCGAACTATGACTGATCTGAAACAATGTGTAACTAAGAATAAGCTGTGATAGTAGGAATAGAACTCCTACTTAACTAAGGTGAAGCTATTACAAAGTTGCATTGCTCTGTAATCTGAATTATTCGAAAACGTAGCTGATGTTTCTTACAGCATTACATGTACATATGCAACGATTATTATTATTAGCCACTATTATTAACTATTTTTTCTTACATAATAGGGATCCTGAATAATTTTTACACCCTGTGGGTCATAGGATCCAAGGTATTCGATTTTCGCCTTCGGATTTTTTGATTTTTTTTGCAACCCCTTTAAATCTCTAAAAATAAATATAACGGTTAATTATACATCAAAAGATTTTCATAATAATATAAATTTAGTTTTGGGTTACGGCGTACATCCACCCTTATAATGGCCTCAAAATTTTGCCCGTTTCTTTCTAACACACGTCAATTTTTTACTTTTAAAGTTTAAAGTGACTTACTACTTTATTCCGAGGCAGTTTTCAACTGTTTGATGTTTAATCTTTCTTAAGCCTATAGATGGGAAGCCTCCTGGATATTTAAGGTAAGGGAATGATTGATTAAAGAACAGGATTTCGATCACATATTACATTACGTCGGTACTTCGGCAAAATGCGCTACTGGCATTATAAAAAACACGTGACTGTGACTCATTATGTGATAAATAGAGTCCTATTTTAATTATGAGTCACAGGCACACATATTTTATACGAACTGTGGCCATAGGTGAGAACGGTCGGGGAAGCTAGGTGGGTGGTTAGGTTACCCCGGGGAAATCGAATTTTGAATTCTAGGAGGGGGTCCCAGGGGGGTCCGGACCCCCCCCTAGCTTTTTAGGAGGGGTTGACCCGGGGTGCAAAATTTTGAAATCTAGAGGGGGGTCAGGTGGGGTCCGGTGTCCAAAGCAAAACAGTTTTAAACCATAATAACTTTAATAATTGTTCTTTGTATAGGATAATATAATACTACATTTTATTAAATAAAAAGCGATATTCTGGTATAAAAATGGTGTAAAAGCATGAATATGTGATGAAAATTCACGTTTTTGGAAGAAAATTTAGTATAAAAAAGTACCTAAAAATTTCCCGAGGGGGGGGTCAGATTTCAAATTCTAGAGGGGGTCAGGGGTAAAAAATTCGGAAATTTGGGGGGAGGACCCCACCCAGCCCCCTCCCTTTCTCACCTATGACTGTGGCTGATTTTGCCGTAGTAACGACGATTAGATTTAAAGTGTTGCAGTTTATATTATCTTGTACCATGATGGAACTCACAACCATTTATGGGGCAACTGCAACACGGTCTGGAAATGCCCGCCCCCCGTTTTATTGGAAGATTCGCCCCCCCCCCGTTTTATTGCCCCTCCCCGCCAAAAAATCAAAAAAGTACCCTAAAATTATGAAGCCATTTTTGACCTATGATGACGCCATCATCGCAAATTTTTTAGCCTATTTCAATGTATTTTAAGCCATTTTAGACCTATTTTTACCTTATTTTCGCTTTTTTGTCCCTTTTTTTCCTTTTCCCTTCTTTTTTTCTGTTTTTTTTTGTTTTCCCGTGCTTGCTCCCCTCGATTCAAAAAAGTCGCCCCCCGTGCCCCCCCACCCGTTTTAGAATTGCCCCCCTCCCCAATAAAATCCCTGGAGGGGGGGGGCAGTGCACAGGTCTGTATATATATTATAATATTATTAGATAAGAATATAATAGAACGTGAATTACTGTTATAGCATATTAAAATTTAAGAGATATAATATACACATACATGGATGATTAATTTGATTAATTTTAGAGCTGTGTTAAAATAAAGTTTATTAAGATTAAACATACTAAGTGATGTTATTTTTATCAGTTCTATGCAATTATTACTATCAAAACTAGTGAGCCACAGATATACATAACATATTTTGACTTCGAATATAGAAGAAAATAAAGAAGCCATAGGTGAGAACGGTCCGGGAAGCTAGGTGGGTGGTTACCCGGGGTAAATCGAATTTTGAATTCTAGGAGAGGGGTCCTAAGGGGGTCCGGACCCCTCTAGCTTTTTAGGGGGCTCGACCTGGGGTCCGAAATTTTGAAATCTAGAGAGGGGTCAGGTGGGGTCCGGTGTCCAAAGCAAAAGTTTTAAACCATAATAACTTTAATAATTGTTCTTTCTATAGCATAATACTACATTGTCAGACCTGTGCACGGTCTGAAAATGCCCCCCCCCCCCCGTTTTATTGGAGGCTTCCCCCCCTCCCCGCCAAAAAATGAAAAAGTACCCTAAAAATATGAAGCCATTTTTGACCTATGATGACGCCATCATCGCGAATTTTTTGCAGTTTTTAGCCTATTTCAATGTATTTTAAGCCATTTTAGACCTATTTTTACCTTATTTCTGCTTTTTTTGTCCCTTTTTTTTCCTTTTTCCTTCTTTTTTCTCTTTTTTTCTGCTTTTTTCTCCTTTTTTTCTCTTTTTTTTCTTTCCCCCCTGCTGGCCCCCCCGTTTTATTGGCCCCCCGTTAAAAAAATGGGGCCCCCCCGTGCCCCACCCCCATTTTGGAATTGCCCCCCGATTCAACCCCCGGGGGTGGGGGGGGGGCAGTGCACAGGTCTGCATTGTATTCAATAAAAAGCGATATTCTGGTGTAAAAAGGGTGTAAACGAGGGGGTTGTAACCCCCTTTATGGGCGGAGAAAAAGGGGGCCAAGAGAAAAGAGAACAAAAAAAACCACAAAACAACAAAACAAAACAAAAAAGGCTTCTCACGAAAATACCTTAAACAAAAATCATAACAAAAAAACTATGCAAAAACAGCGAAAGCGCGAAGAGCAATAAAACCCTTAAAGCCTGCGTCAAAATATACAACCCCCAAAACCCCCCTCCTCCAAAAAAGAATACAACCCCCCACCTTCCGAAATCCGCACGCCCCGACCGCACCCTACCCCTCCCCCCCCATCTATGAGAACAGAAAAAATCAAATTAGAGAGCCTGCCAGATCTCTAGACCAAAATTCGATGCTCAAGAGACCCCACCCTGCCCCCCCACTCATCTATCACACACATAGCAAAAACAAAAATAAAAAAACACAATAAACCCTACTAAACACAAACACGCAAAAAAAAAACACAACAAAAAAAAACACGCAAAAAAAAAATATAATTATGATTATTTTCAATTTATTTTAATTATAACACACATACCGCTTAATGTACAAAATTAAGTTAGAAAGTCTTTGTTTTAGGGTATTATACCTAAAGCGAATTAACGTCGCCGTCTAAATTTCTAGCGCAATTTGTTTTATTTTTTGACATTTAAATAACTATTAAAATGATTATAAACAATAGTGGATTTACTCTATATTATCGTCATCCATTCCAAAAATAATATCGAACTTTTCAAAATCTCCCGAAGATACCTAAATAAAAATGCTAAAGAAATAAATTAAAATAATAAATATTTAATAATTTACGTCCAGAAATAATTGAAAAATAAATAAATAAAACTAAAACCACGAATTATCTAAATTATTACTAAAAACTGGTTATAACGAACTATTATTATTTATTTATCTTAGTACTAATTCCTAAAAAAATAGGAATGTGCTCGGATGCCATTTATTGATATCAGCGGGTACCGTTTTAAAAACAAAAATCCGTGGATTTATTTAATCCATTTTTACCATAATTATTTTTGTTTTTGGAGTATTTTATACTCCAAAAACAAAAACTGCCAGCTACTAATTTAATATTATAATTTTTATTAATTGATTCAAACAACTTACTAACAAGGTGCTCACTTGATTAAAGTGCATATTATTATAATGCTTAAGTGGGTTTCCGGCGTATGGCAAAATAAATTTATCTTATCTATCTATCTATCTTATCTATCTGTTATAAATCGTAAAGGACAAACAGTTAAACATTAACTTTAGGTAAAAAAGCGTTTTAATGCAATTTTCAGCTTTTTATTCCTAAAACACTGACATTTAAATATTAAAAACAAAGTTTGGATTGGGTTAGAACAGAAATCTATAAACAATTAGGTAGGGTAACTTTAGAAGAATTATTAGTAATCTATACAAACTCCACGAAATTAAACATCCGCTGATGCGAATGTTAAAAATAGCGCAAATGTCTGCAGATGCGGACGATGAACACAATCCTGGAAGAAATAAAGCTTAAATTTTAAGTACTGCATTATAGTTTCAATTTTTTAAACATTTAAGACTAAATCTTAAGTAAAATTTTAAGTATTTTAACGTAAAATATACCAAATCTATCAACACAGAAACATAGTTATTAAGCTCGCCAATTTTTATACATTTTTTTTCTACACGATTTTCAACGCGATTCTTTAGGAAATTAGGGTTGTCGGGGAATTTTCTCTTGTATATAAAAAAATTATTAAGAATGTAGAGTTTGCTAATGTTCGACTCGACAAAATACACCTTTTAGGTTTTAACATAATGCGAATAGTCTAAAGACGAATTCTATCAGGGTGAAAACAGCGGGGTGGTAAAGTAACCACTCGTTCTCGGGGAAAATATCACGTGTAGAGAAACACCTGACGCAACTTAATAATAATTGGTTACATTATCTCTGCCAACTTTTTTTTATTATCTTTTTTCTCGTGCGTTTATTGTTCTTTTCTTCCTGACGGCAAGTGGTTACGCTCTTAATTTCAGCCTGAAGGATTTTAACTTTAGTCTCTGAATGCTTGATAAAAAATAGCACAGGAATGTTACGTTACAGCCTTACTTGGCGAACTTTATGATCATAATCAGTGATTCCGTGAGCTCGTAAAGTTTCAAGGGTTCGCTTTTCTGGAGATTTTCCTAGATGATAGTCAATAACAGCTGCGCTGTCCACAAAATACTAAATTAAATTTATTTTAAAAACTAATTTAAATTAATAACGTAGATTATTTTTAAATAGTAGGACCTAGTATCACAAACCATAAAATGTTATTGTAAAACAAAAACGGAACGGAAACGATTAATTATTCATTAATACTGCTGCCTTCTGCTTAATTAAAATTTAACACAAAACCCATTGAAAATAATCAATACAGACCTGTGCACGGTCTGAAAATGCCCCCACCCCCGTTTTATTGGAGGATTTGCCTTCCCCCCGTTTTATTGCCCCCCCCCCCCGCTAAAAAATGAAAAAGTACCCTAAAATTATGACGCCATTTTTGACCTATGATGACGCCATCATCGCAATTTTTTTGCAGTTTTCAGCCTATTTCAATGTATTTTAAACCATTTTAGACTTATTTTTACCTTATTTTCGCTTTTTTGTCCCTTTTTTCTCTTTTCCCTTCTTTTTTTTCTTCCCACCTGCTTGCCCCCCCCCTCGTTTTATTGCCCCCCCCCCCCGTTTCAAAAAAGTTGCCCCCCGTCCCCCCGTTTTGGAATTGCCCCCCCTGTTTAAACCCCGGGGGGCAGTGCACAGGTCTGTTAATATAAATACCATTCCTAACATTCTATAGTAGAAAATTAAAATTATTAACAAAACAAAACTATTTATCTTTAAGCAAAATACCTGATTTTCCACGTTTCGTTTTCTGATCAAATCCTTGAAAACAGCTTCCGCAATAGGAGATCGACAAATATTACCTGCAAACAAAAGATAATAAGTAAGTAGGCAATATATTTATTTTTATGTGCAAATTAATGTAAATATCTTCTTACGTTTCCAAATTTAGTTTGAACAAACCGGAACTCAAAACATAAACTTAATTCGCAATAATAAAAATAATAGGCGTCACGGTAGACAAGCTGAAGATAACAAAACGTAAAACACTGGAACAAATTTATTCATTATCATAATCACAGGTGGCCAGTCTCCCTGATTTTGAAAGGTATACCCAACCACCAAAATTCGAAGGGGGAGTCCATACATGGGCAAGTTGGTCCGGAGTGGGGGGTGGTTAAACCCCAAATTAGGGGGGTTAAAATCCGAGAAACGCAAAATATCCATATCGTTTTTTTTCTGGAGTGCATTTTACCCATATCGTTTTTCGATTTTGAAGGAAAAATAGGTTAAAAACACTAATTTTAGGTCAAAAAGCCCTTTTTATTGCATTTTTGAGCTTTTTATTGCTTGAAACATTCATTTTGACCTCAAAACTTAAGTTTGGAGGCAGTTAGAAGTCATTTTAAAGACTTTTTTTTCATTTTTCCACAATTGGGGGGGTTAACATTTCCGCCCCCCCCCCCACTTCTGAGTGGGGGGGTTAAACCCCACTTCTCAGAATTTGGGGGGTTAACCCCCCCAACCCCCCCCCCCCGTGCCCATGTATGGGGGAGTCCCAAATTTTTTTGAGGGGACGTCATATACCGCCATTTTTAGCGTTTTAATTTTAGTACTGGGACCCCCAAATTTTAGGGAGGTGGGGGGTGTCCAGGGTATTCCCAATATTTTGGGTACACAATTTTTACTGTTAAGAAAAAAATTTAATTAACCGCTAAATAAGAATAAAAACTTTGTTTTAACATTGCTGGAAGTCTGGAGAATTTAAAAATTTACAAAAGAATTATAAATTCGATATTCACATGGACCACCGAAAATATGGAAAACAAATTTGTTTTTGTTTAAAAAGCTAATTTAAGCTTATTTTTAATCAGATTTATTTTTTCTAAGCCCAAGCAAAGCCTAAAAATTAAGCTAAATTGTATTATGAGGCATTTTTATTAAATTATCCTATTTTCTAAATCTTAATTTTTTTCACGACTGAATTTTGATACATTTTTAAACGGTTGCTGTACAACTGAATTTTGATACATATTTAAGCGGTTGCTGTACAAAATTGGTGAAGACCAGAAAAAAGTAGAAATATTTTTAGAAACACCAGACTCTCGGCAATGTACCAAATATTTATTCATATTGGTTAAAGCACTATAAAAAATTTTCTTAACAGCATAAAATGTACCTTGAAAAAAAGGTCATTTTTTGAAAGAAAGAAAGAAAGAAAGAAAGAAAGAAATTTATTTTTAGCAATTATCTACAAATCCACAATATGTGTAAATCAGCACACAAGAAAGTTTAGTTAGTTTAAAAAAAAATATATCACAATTAGTTATATAGAACAAACTCTATAATAAAAAGAACAAATAGAAGAAAATACATTTAAATAAATACAATACTACAAAAAAAAACACTAGATAGATATACATATACAAAATAAACACAAAAGTTGGGAGACCCGGTGAGAGGAAAAAAAACTAACATCACTTTTGTAAAATTAAGAATGTGTAATCAAGTAAGACAAAGAACTTGCTGTGTGCAATCTAAAAGCAACACAGTTAAGCTAAAAAATGCTCAGAAGGCTCAAGTTGTTATGCTTAGGCACTAAAACTGAGCATAATAATTTTAAAATTAAAACACACCTTATGTTATTTTAGTGATTTTCTAAAAGTTGTGACCGAATTAGCAGTGACCTGAGAGGTATCTAAAGCATTCCATTTTAAAATAGCGCGGTTTGGAAAAGAGTATTTTCTTGTATCAATTCTACATTCATCAATTTGCAGTTTAAAAGGATGTCCTCGAGTTTGGTTGGTGTTGAATAAAAATAAATCTTTTGATTAAAGACATGATTTGCCATTTATTATTTTGTAAATTTCACATAAGTCTGTTTTAGCTCTTCTATCTGAAAGTTTTTCAAGTTTTAAAAAAGTCAACCGATTTTCATAGTTAGTGTATTTTAGACCGCAGCATCTAAATAATATTCTGATATAACATTTTTGAACTTTTTCTAATAAATTACAATCTTTTATGAGATAAGGATTCCAAATGACTATGAGATAAGGATTCCAAATGACACTACCATATTCAAGCAATGGCCTAATATAGGATTTATATGCTCGTACTAAGTTTGTAACTGGTTTTGGCTTTGGCTATAAAACACCATTTATTTTCTTAAAGGGTAGTTTAATCACTTTTTAATGCGAAAATTAAGATCGCAAAGTCAAAATTGACATGTATTTTTATTTATGTTTGTCTGGTGGAATTTTCAAACTGATTTTTGATACACGTTTAGTACTTGTACCTTCGATTTGACCGATTCAAAAGTAATTACAAATCGTAAAACATCTTTATAGTCTAAGTCAAACACGTAGACCTCATTTTTGTAGTTATTTTTTTGAACTTAAGCTTCCTAAAAAAATTATGAGCCAATTTGTACCCATAAATAGCCCTTTTTGGCATGTACAATTTATGTTATTAAGGAAATTTTTAAGTAGGTCTTTTATCAAATTAATATTATTTTTTTCGTATTACTAACTGTCTGGCAATTACAAATATACTTTTATTTTTTTTCATGGTAACAACCAATGTTTTATAATAACCGTTCAGATAACTATCAAATTTTAGTTGTGAAAAAATTCATATTTTTGAAAAACAACTTTCTTTATTAAAAATCAATTATATTACAATTTTGTTTGATTTTTAGGTTTTGCTTCGGCTTAAGAACAATAAATCAGTGAAAAAATAAGTTTAAATTAACGTTTAAAGCCAAAAAAAATTTGGTCCATGTAACTTTCTAATTTTCAATTTTTTTGAAAATTTTTGAGTTCTTCAGACTTCTAGCATTATTAAAACAGTTTTTAGTTTAGTTTTTTGGTTCACAAGATTTTTTTCTCAACATCATAAATTTATTGCACATGCATTGCATTGCATTGTATTTTACTCTTCGATTAGTCAAATCGATAATTAAAATTGGTACACGTACATGGGACTTGTACCTTCACTAATTTATTCAGAAATAAATTTTAATTACAAACAAAAAATTACCAAGACATATAAATAGCACAGAAGTTTTTTGCTCAGCCATTATTTCATTGAGGACTGGTTATATTTTTATGTGACATGTGTTGTATTTTACGAAGCGCAATTCTAATTCTTTTTCTTTCTTTTTAGAAGAAAGTTCCCAAACTGCGCAGTTAACATGAACATCTTTTAATATGAATGATTTCAAGCGTTCGGCGTTTGCTATTCTCAGTAATGGCGATCTTCAGTAATTCTCAGTAATGACGAATCTTAGCGGCTAGCAGGAATTATCTCTGCAGATTTAACTCCCGCAGCTGTTTCCTAACCTAAGCTTACGTGTTCCTAAGCCTAAGCAAAACCTAAAAAACAACCTACGCTTTTTTCCTAAAGCTTAAACCCACGTAACAAGCTAAACTTTATCAAACAAGTTCTTAGCAAAAGCTTAGGTTGTTTTTTAGGTTTTGATTAGGCTTAGGAACACGTAAGCTTAGGTTATGAAACAGCTGCGAAGGTAAAATCTGAAGTCATTACTGAGAATTATTGAAGATTACTATTACTGACAATAGCAAACGCCAAGCGTTCCCAGTAAGTATTCCTGTGTAAAAATATCTTCGGTAAAAAAACTTTTGACAAATGACATTCTGGTAAAAATACCATCGGGTAATATCACATTCAGACTAATTGACCATCGATCAATTTAGCTTGATTTTTAGGTTTTGCTTAGGTTTAGGAAAAATAAGTCCGAAGGTCATTCAGTCAGATTGTCAAATTACAAGATGGTATTTTTACCAGAATGTTATTATGGTTGAATTATATCTGGCTGACGCTGAAAATTAGAATGCAGATATAAAGGGACCAATTAAAATTGTGCGGTAATGACGTTTTTTTAAAACTTATAAGAACGCAGATTTTTTTATTCCACGATAGTCAAACCCCCCCATTTAAAAGGAAATTGTTCAGTGTTAAAGACCTTTACAAAGTTATGACCTTATAGAATCATTTTTAGCCAATTAGGGCTTGGGAAAAAAATGGAGATCTTTCATCCATTGGAGATCCAATTTTTTCCCAAGCGCTAATTGGCTAAAAGTGATTCTAACAGCTCCTCCCACAACCATTCCCACAAAGCAAAACATATATGACGTGATCACGAATACTATATGACATTTTGAGGGTCATTAAAATCCTGACGTGTCCACCTTTTCGCAAAATAGACAAAAATTAACCAGCTTTAGTTCCTAAAAAATTTCCATTTAGATATTCCAAATTAAGTAATTGGATAAAAATTATTAAACTACAGTTTTTAATCTTTGTTATTAATTCGTTTTAGTGAAAAATTTTGAATGTTTTTGTTGTTAAATAGCCAATTAAATGCCGCAAATATCGCGGTCAGCTAGATTTTATTTGCCTTTAGTAAGAAAGTCAAATGTCGAAGGAATTTTCACGCTGGTATTATTACGTGGAGCCCATTTGCTAATTGTGCCCCGCCAATATAAAAGTTTAGTTACAACTTAATTTAAAAAGCAAGTATATTTGAATTTCTGCACCATTTTTTTCAAACGGTTGGTTGGTTCGAGACATTGAGGCAAAAATAATTAAGCTGTTAAAAAATGCAGTAAAAGGAAATGAGTATTGAGTGTGTTGCACTGATCATTTTATCAAACTTTTGTGTTTCACATGATAATATAATAACAGCTGTTTTTTGAGCAGATTCTGATTTTCAGCGCGCTGGTGGTAATTTTAAGTGCGCTGAAAAATCTGAAACTCTATCATGATAAAGTTTAGGTTGATTTTTAGGTTTTGCTTAGGCTTAGGAAAAACAAAAAAAGCGTTTAAAACTGTTCAGCTCACCAAAAAAGGCGTTTCCGCTTAGTTTAACTGTATTTAAAAAAAAACTGCCGTTTTAGAACAGCGCGCTGAAAATTAGAACTGCCGTTTTTTGTAGTTTTTTGGTTTTGCGTATAAACTGTCTAACAATAACATTGTTGGTTTATTTTCTATTCAAAGCACAAAATAAAGACAGAGAAGGGAATTCATTAATGCCTTAAAATAACTTGCAGTGGCGAGTCGAAACAATTTTTATTAATTTTATAAGTTTGGAGTTGGAAACACATTTTTTACATATCAATAAAAAATAGGATTTAAATTTAAATTGAACATTCACAAAAACTTTTCATTTCATCATATAGTTTTATTTCAAAAATAGCTAGAAGTGGCTTTTTTCTAGCGAATTTATCCTTTTTTATTAAAAAAATACAAAATTACACAGATTATTGTCAGGAGGTACCAAGAGTAACATGCAA
Organism: Microlaimidae sp. YZB2_3; assembly: GCA_030248175.1. Taxonomy (NCBI): domain Eukaryota; kingdom Metazoa; phylum Nematoda; class Chromadorea; order Desmodorida; family Microlaimidae; species Microlaimidae sp. YZB2_3. The sequence goes on from JASAMX010024536.1 coordinate 26,376, forward strand.
TATTGAAGATTATATTAAAAACGAACAGGAGAAAAAAAGGAAGAAAAAAAGAGAAATAAAAGAAAAAAAAAAAAAAAAAAAAAACACAGACAAAAAAAAAACAAAAAGAAAAAAAAAACTGTATAATAAATTAAGTTAAAGTTATATAGTAAATTTTCTAGACAGAACATTATGGAAATTTGTAAAAATATACACCCAAAGGACTTACCATTAAATGAAACTACTACTACAACAACTCAAAGTGCATATTTGGACATCCAAATTCATATCATTGAAGAAAGAATACAAACCAAAATTTATAATAAGACAGATGACTTCAATTTTTGCGTCGTTAGATATAATAATTATATTAGTAACACCTCGGAATCTATTGGATTTAATACATTTTACTCCCAACTTATAAGAATTGCACGAATTAGTAGCGAAAATAGTGGATTTACAGAACGGACAATTGAACTATATAATACATTCAGACAAAAAAACTTTCCAGAAAATAAGTTAATTAATACATTTCTCAAATTTACTAATCAATATAAACCTCTTTTAAATAAATTTTCACTTATTACTAAGCAAAAAATAAATCAATTTATACTAAAAAATTTTATGTAAAGTATATATTTAAGTTAAAAAGCAGTTATGCACTGCACCTGGATAACTCCAGGATGTTTATATTTCTGCAATTTCTATTGCAGCCGGCTATGACCGGATGTTCTTCTGCTTATTCAATAATGTTTAATTTAAATGCTTATCAACTTTGCAGCTTATTGCTGCACCTGGACTTTCCAGGATGTTTTTGTCTTTGTGTATTTGCGCCACCTATGTTTTTGGCGTTGATATACAATCTGTTTTAAAAGTAAGCTATTTCATTTTTGTGGTTTTTTTATAAGTATTATGCAGCTTCTGCTGCACCTGGCTCATCCCAGGATGTTTTTGCTGTTTTATACAATAAAGTGTTAATCTGTGTTTGCTAAAAATTACTGCAGTTTAATGCTGCATTTCTATTATACCCGGCTATTACCGGGTGTTCTTATGCTTATTTAAACAGTTTAATTAAGGTGTTTATCAATTCTGCAGCATTTACAAAATGCTGCACCTGGACTTTCCAGGATGTTTTTTCCCATTGTATATTAGTGCCTTTCATGTTTTTAGCGCTAATATACAATTTGTTAAAATTTCGCAGTTTATACTGCACCTGGGTTTCACCAGCATGTTCATTTTTAAATAATAAATTAAAAAAATTTTTCACCAGTTTATGCCTTTTTTACCTCGTTTAACAACCCTATATATATATAACTTAAACAATTGTTATCCTCATAATTAAAAGGTTTTTTTGCACAAAAAACCATACCAATACACAAAAATTAAAAAAGCTAAAAATAAAATTAAAATAACGTATCACTTTATTTCTAATATCCAATAACGTAATTAAACCAAAGCACAAGGCTAGGTATCTAATAAATAGTCACAATCAATCTTATAATTTTAATACTGTGACTCGTTATTCAGGTTTTTAATTAACTTTGATAAACACTGGGTGAACCGGTCATATTTTTGCTTTGAATCTATTTGCTGTGTACAAAAGTGTGGTTTATCACCTGATCATTTGCTGTTCAGCTGTAGATACTTCAAATAATTCAAAATTAGGATTAGACAACAAGTTTGGGCTGTGTATTGACAAGTTAAGACGATAATTACCATTAAACACAAAGGAAAAAGTTGTATAAAAGAAGATCTTTTTTAGAAAAAATCATTATTGCTGTTAGTTATACCAAGGTAAAATGGCACCTACCAAGGTAGGTTTTTTGCATGTTTGTTATAATTGTTTTATTGGTTCTGTATATTTATATTTTAAGATACCAGTGGTCTTACTGAAGAGTGGCAGCACTGGTGGCGTCTAAGACATTTTGCCCGAAACGCCAAGAGAGTGGATATGGGGCTTGGGAGCTGAGACCGGATTTGTTAATATCCTCTCCGCATCCCTTACCTTGTATCTACTCTATGTGTAGCTTAAGTGGAACTCAATAGAACAATGTTTGCTGTCGTTTTGAAATCAGCAAGCAGCGTTTTATCCACAACAGTTTGCACATTATTAGGTTTATAATGTTTATGTAACCATTTGTTTTATTTTTATTTTAGCAACCGTCAAGCATCAGCTTTATCAACAAAGGACATCAACTTTACTGGATAACATAATCTCAGGCAGTTTGTATTAATTTCAAACAGGGTGTAATTAAATTTACTTTGATTGGTTTATACAACAGTTCTGTGGATTATATCTACGTGGGATTTAAGAACGAAATGGGATGTGAATATTGACTAGTCAATGCACCTAAATTTTGAGAGTGCCTTGCTGTTTTATATTCCGCCTTAATAGTTCATCTACGATGCGATTCTTCAAAATTTAAAGCTGGATAAAATAGAGCAAAAAAAATTTTTTCACATAACATAACAACAAACAATAGTAAAACATGACAAGACAACAAAATAAACAGAAGGCACTTAATTATATACTGTCCTTTGTCTTTTTATATTCACCCGGTATTTTTGCAGTTTAGTATTTAGTATTTTTTTCACCGTCATAGAAGCGCGCTCCTAAAGAGACCCTGGAATTCAAGAGTAAGTTCATAAACGTTAAACATATGTTATAGTTGTGGAGAAGATTCCGGGCATAAATTTAACCTTGACTGGAAAAACTCTTCATTGTTATTTTTATCAACCGGTTTCTTCTGTCACGTAAGGATTTTAAGGACCCACAAAATGTCATATAGTATTTGTGATCATGTCATATATATTTTGCACTGTGAGGATGATTGCGGGAGGAGCTAATGAAATAACTTTTAGCCAATTAGTGCTTGAAAAAAAATTAATCTTTTTTTTTCAGAAGCACAAATTGGCTAAAAGTAATTCTATAACGTTATAACTCTGTAAAAAGTATTAACAGTGAACAACTTCCGTTTAAATGGGAGAGTTTTGACTATCCTAGTTTTTATCAAAATCGCCCAATTTTCCTAAACGTTCGACAGATATAACGTATTGCCAATGCGTTCTAAGGCCTATATCCTAAAAAAAAATTTCTTTAGGCTCTTAAGTAAGTCATTTAACGACTCTCTTTGGTGTTCAGGAAAGTTTGATAGTATAATTTGCGACTTCACTTCCTTTTCGTTTAGGACTTACTTAATGACATAATAGTCTGGTGCCTGGGCAAAATATCTTTTTTCACCGCCGTTGCATAAGAATTCAGAGAGGTTTGAGTGGGAAAAATTTATTTATTAGCGGTAGAAAATAATTCCAACTTATCCCAAATGTTAGAAATGACTTTTTGGTAGCTGGACTTGAGCTGCCCAATTTCTAACCCATTTTGGGCTAGCAATAATGTTTGCAAATGACATCATTTTTATTCATCCTTAAAAAATCAACACCATTCACTTTTTAAAAAATCATTAAATTTATTTTATGCCTGGTTTGAATGTTGGTAGATACTATTTGCGTTTGAAAAACCGAAAATTTTATACTTTAGCAAAATTTGCTTATGTGTTTCGGAATAAAACACCAAACTTTTAGTTAAACACAATAATCAAAACCCTCCCTTTCAAAAGGACGTTGTTCAGTGTTAAAGATTTTCAGACTTAGGACCTTATAAAATATCATTTTTAGCCAATTAGGGCTTGGGAAAAAATGAAGATCTTTCATCCATTGGAGATCCAATTTTTTTCCAAGCTTTAATTGGCTAAAAGTTATTCTAACAGCTCCTCCCACAACCATTCCCACAGTGTAAAACGTATATGACGTGATCACAAAGACTATATGACAATTTAAGGTCCTAAAATCCTGATGTAAAAATGATATTTTTCACATTAGATATTTAATAAATTTATTTCTATTAGATGTTTTTAGGAGATCTGAGCTTCAACGCAATGTCTGGTTTTTGTGGCGCCAAAGAAAAATTGCAATTTTCAAAGCTATATAGCTTTTCGATTATTTTAACAATAAAAAATGCCATATACTGAATTTTGAAATTTAGTTATAATTTAAAATTTTTTTAAAAAATTTAAAACCGTTAAAAATAGTTTGAAAAATCTTGTTAAAATGAATTAAAACGTATTTAAAGGTTAAATAAAATTAAGTTATTAACTTTAAGTTAAGGTTTCAAATTATTAATTTTAAGAATGAAGTTTGGGGGGTCATCGTTTTAAATTGTTTAGTACATGATATTAAGAGGTGGGAATATCACCACTAAGTTTTTTGTAATTTTTTAAGGTAGAAAACCACAGTTAGATTTTGACGGCAGATCTTTTTTAATTGATTTTTACTAACGTAATTTGACCTGCTCATTCAATTTTTGACATTCATTTTTCTTACTAATTGTTATCGTCCACAATCATTAAATGACACCAATAAAATATATAAAGAAATAAAATTCGTTACCAAAATATTGTATTTTTTTCATTTTTCATTTAGTGTATCTTGAATAAAAAACACTTTTTTAATTAAAAAGTTAAAAATTAAAAAAACTTTTTTGACGTTAAAAATATTGTCTGCGAGAGACACAAACCCGGATATTGATATTGATATAAAGAGACTCAAATATTGTCCAAGGATCCAAGTCCGACACTCTAACCACTCAGCTACTGGCCCATCTGAGATCTCTCTTGTAAAAGATACTTTTAAACAAACGTTTCCAAATGTAGTTTCTCAGCGTCAAATCAAAAAAGTTTAAATGAAAATTAAAAAATTTGATTTGCTCAGATTTTAATGAAAGTTTGGAAATAGTTAGACACAAGTCTAACCAATACTTTGAATTGTATTTGATCAAAAAACTTATTCAGGATTTTTTTAGTTTGATTTTTCTTTTAAAAACATCGATTTTTTTAATTTTCTTAAAATTTTGAATTACGTTTCACTCCAAACCACATCTAAAAGTTGCCCCCTAGTTTTCGTTAACTTTCTATAAAATTGCAAGAAAAACTGAGCGAAATGAATTTTTTAATTGGCCAAAATTTGTTTTTTGAGCTTTAAATTCATCAAAAAGAACACTTGAAATAGAACATTCAATAAACAATGAAACTATTACCGTTGGATACATCATAATTTGAGCTTTCGATCGCAATATATTTTTGTCAGACAAAAATTAATATCTAAGTTAATATCTAACTTTTTGTAAAAATCGTCATAACTGTTGTGTTCTACCTTAATAAAATTATTAAATTTTTAAAAAATTTTAAACCCAATTTATATTTAAAACAATGTACTAATTGTAAAAAATTTAGAACACATAGTTGATACAAAAATATGTGAAGTCGGGAAATATTTAAAATATCTCAGCAACAAAATAGTTTGTTTATTAATAATTATGTCGATACAAACCCCTGATTTTTTCCTTTTCCAAAAAATCCCCATCACGGAAACTCTACTTTGGGGAAATCCAAAATTTTACTGTTGCAATGGCTTTGCGAAATAAGAACCGCAATGCGTTTTGTATCTTTGATCAAATAGAATAGTAATTTTATACAGTATCTCGGTAACGGAAAGCCACATTTGGAAAGACAGATTTTTACCTGTCTTTTACATGCCTTTAACGAAATTTTGCTGCCTGCTTCCATCGTGCACCCTAGACCCTAACTACTTCCATTCAAAATCCACCTGCCCCTAAAGCCCTGTCTACTTGTTTCTGACGCAGATTTAGCTGCCCCCTAGCAGCTTTCACCCTGCCTCTTACACTCGTTTAAGGAAAGTTTGCTTTCTCCAACCTGTTTCCTACCTAATGAAGGCAACTTTAAGAATGGTTCTTACTGGGTTATATTTTGAGGGAAATAAGAAATCATAAGACATATTATAATTTTGTATGATTTTAATTAATAGCTAAAACATAAATTACACACTTAGACTATAATATGTCTAACATTCACCGCGCTCTTATTTATATATAACGTTTTAAAGCTAAAGTTAGGTCACCAGTATGCATCATTTTTTTATTTTACTCTAAGAACACTCTTGTTTTTTCATAAAACTCGACTGCGTTTTTTAAACAGGTTTAATAAATGTAGTTCCTTGTCTTCGATTGCAATGTTGGTTGATAAAAACCTTACTCCTGGCCTCAATAGCCCATAAAATATTTTGTTAGATAATATCTTTAGCGGTTAAGGAGGTATCACCTTTCGAAAATTGCGTTTCCTTGATAAGTCTGCACTTGAACGATTGCTCAATGGCTATAAAAATTTTAGTTACAAAATATTCACTCAAAATAAGCCGCAATTTCCCAATTTTATTTATACCTTAATTATTAAGATTGGTGCTGTATTTGTTAAGATGTACGTTTTCCATACAAAAAAATGCGATTTTTGGCAAAAAACATGAGGTGTAGTAGGCCAAATTGTTGGGAAAGCTTAGTGCCGATTTTGGCGGAACATTTAACACCCAAAACTATCGTGCGGGCATAATTAAATACATTATGTATTATTTTCAATATTTTTTATAAACAATGATTTAAAAAATAGATCATTCTCAACAAGTTTTTGTAAACAGATAATTCCTCACAAAAAATAAAAATAAAATCCCTTTAAAAACAAAACGTTTAAACGCCTTTCGTTTTTATTATTACAAGTAGCCCGTGTCAGTCATACGGCTGACAAATAATTGTTGCTTTATTTTTAGATTCATTTGCTAATTTTTTTTTCAAAATTTATCCCTTTAATGATTTTTCCTGGACTGAAGAAAACTTTGCAGTAATTTTTCATTTAATCCAAATGGTTTTGTGGGCTGAGAGAAAAGTTTTTCTTCATTTTGTTGATAATGGCTAGCATAAAGCTGTTAATGGGCATTTTATTAAATTCAACTCCTATACAATACTCCTTGAGCTATAAACTTTCTAATGACATCTCATTTATCCCATTTTTTTGTGGTTGAGGAAAAAAAGTCAATCCCTTTGTAATAAAATACCTTGTCTAGCAGAAAATTGATGACAATGTTTTTGTTTTCAAACATTTAACCCGTTAATGAAATTCCCCGGACTGTCATGATACCTCATTTAGCCCAATCCGTTTTGTGGTTGAGAAGAAGGGTCTCTTCCTCTTATAGGGAAAATGCGCTGTCCAGTATAAAGATGTCCATGTCCATGACATGCTATGTCTGAGCAATATATAAAATCCCAGATATATCTTTATTTTTATTTGATATTTTTTGCTTATATTATATCCAAACTAAAACAACATATGACCTTAAGAATGGATTTTAAATAAATGGAGTAGATTAATAGTGGATGGAAACTGATAAAACTTTGAAGAAAGTAAGCTTATATAGCCAAATGCTTAAATTTGAGTTTTGTTAAATTGCAAAAAAATATAATATATAGGACTGTCCCTGGAAAAAAATCGGCTACGGTGTTCATTGTGTTTTTTTATGTGCTGGGTTTGATATACTTAAAGGTTTAAATTTTGTGATTTGTTCCGCTGCAAATCCACAGAAGGAATTCCGCGCCAGTGCTGCACTCTGTAAAATTTCGCTTTTCGATTTCTGGTCCGCGTAAAGTGTAGAAATGAGTAGGGGTGTCGCGGAATATCTTCTGCAGGTTTGCAGCGCTTTTGGGATGTCCATGTCCATGACATTCACCGGACTTTAAGCTTTGCAATATTATTTCAGTTAGCCAAATTTGGTTTGTGGTTGAGGAAAAGGCTGCCCCCGTTTTGGGAGAATGCACTGTTCAACATAAATATGTCCTTTTTCCTGGCTTGGGCATTTATTTTTGTATTAATATTTGTTTTTGATGTAAAAAAATTACACTTTTAATTTCAGTCTGAAAGACTTTAGTAAGAATGACGCGTTTAGTTTTCTAAAAATGGTACAATTAATAATGGTAAACAAAAAAAATTTAAAAATTACTCATTTTTACATAAATAGATTAAAAAAGCATAATTTTTGCTATTGCAAACCTAAACTTTGTCGTGGCCAATCTGTATTATTGCATGGTTTCGCCAATGTGTACATGCAAGTTCCATGGTATTCAAAATCTACCCCATCAAAACTATTGAAATGAGGATCATTAACAAAGTCACAGCTTCTTGGCCCTTTGTGTTCTAAAATTTTTAAAAAAATATTGATTATTCATAGATACTTTACTGATTTTGAAGAAAAATAAGTATTTTAGATTTAATATTTTTACTGTATTTTAAAAAATTATTTTTTGCACTATTCAGAGTGTTTTTATATTAATGCCTAAGTACAGAGTATAGTTTTTAAGAAAGATTGTCAGCTAAAAACCTTTTTTTTTGCTTTTTTGAAAGGGTTTTAGCTATTTTTTTAATATTTCTTAAACCAATAACAATAAATATGACTATGTGCAGCACTTATAAAATAAAAAACAAAAAACAAATATTCTTCTTTTTTTATTTTTTACTGCCATAAATAATTTACTTGTAAAACTGTGGCACCAATTTTTGATGGCGGAAATTTCCAAAAAGGTAGAATAACCATCTTTTGCACCACATTTATTACGTTCAGCATGGTTTGGATATGGAATTGCTATTCCACAAAGTTTGTAAGGTACTCTGTTGTCACCACGTTGCGATACCACGTTCTCTCTGCATGCTAATGGGCCGCCTGGAAGTCAAAATAATAAGTTAAATACATTTTATAAAATTAATACTCTTCATATTTTTATTTCAGTTAACATTTAGGCTTTACTTTCTTAAGCCTGTTGATTATTTTGCAAACAAAACAAACATCAACAAACTTTTTATATTACTGATTACGCAGAGTGAAGTTTGTGATGAGATACTTTTACCTTTTTTCCTCATCCTTATGTGCTTTAATTTTCCCTCTGTGATTCAAGTAAAAAGTGCTAATAATTTATAGCGATTTAAAATTTCTGTGAATCTTATATCGGCCATTTTTTTAATTCATTTGACTTTTAAATTTTATTAACTCTTTGTTATTTTAGCTTCTCTTTTGGTTAGTTCGATAGTATGAATTCGTGCTTTTCTTTTGTCTCTTTATTGTTTACTTGTGTATTTTGTTGTGCGTCTTATTTATTTGTAAAGTATATAAAATCTTACGTAATCATGTATGCGCATTTTCATGTATTTGCCTGTAAGTGTTTAAGTGTGTAAATTATTATGTGTATTCTGAAATTTAGTGTTTTGAAAAACGAAGCTAAGGTCAGCTCTTTTCAAAAATTTGTGAAACTTTTTTTACATTCCTACTTTACGACGAACCTGCACAGTTATGCAAAAAACTTTTTGAGGTATGGCATGTTGTTTCTACTAAAATATATAATGTAACGGAAAATGCACAACTCCTATGTAAAAACCGACGACGGTGTACCTGCCATTATAATAACATACTTCCAAACCAGGCCTTTGGTAAATTTGCCATTTTAATTTACGTGAATTAATGTGAAAAATATAGTATAATAATGGCATAACTTAAATTTTTCTCGAAATAAAATGGATAATTGAAAGAAAATAATGAAAAATAATAATTTAAAGGAAAATATACATTTTAATCTGGGATAAAATTAAGTTATGCCGTACTTTCCTCAGAAACTCATTCTAATTAAAATGGTCATTTCATTTTATTTACTTTTGTTCCATTTTGTTAATGTACTTACTGTTGTTGTTATTTATTTATTTATTTACAAGTAAGTTACACGTTTACATACAATAATACATACACTTATAGTACAACGTCGTAGAAAAAAAAGTTAAACACAAATAACATAATGTTAGAAATTAGTTAAAATACTTTTACAAATTCACTCGAGCTTAATTTAGATTTAAATATCGACAAAGATGAGGCAGATGCGATGGTTTTTGGAAGTTTATTCCATAAATCGACTACTCTGTTTTCAAAGAAAAATTTACAAGCATTAAAACGCAAAGTGTTTGGCTGTGTTTTGATTAGGAATCGACCGGGGCCCCGGTCCCGGCCCCGGCCCCGGTAAAAGCAATTCTCCCTACCCCGGCCCCGGCCCCGGCAATTTAGCTGTCAAATGAGCCGGGGCAAACCGGGGTAAGAACCCCTAAGAATACAAATTTTAAAGCGCTTCTAAACATTTTTGACAGTAAAATATTATACAAGATTTTATCTACAGACCTAAGTTAATTGTTTTAATATTAGGATATTTATTGTTTATTATGCTATATTAAGATTTTCTAAAGCCTCTTTATTTTATAAAGATTCCTTATTTTAATCACGAATCCTTATTCTAAAAATTTAAAGATATCTTGAGTATTAAAAGCCGTTTGTGGATTTTATTTACAAGATGAGAGTTTTACAGTAGATATCTATGGTTGAATTATATCTGGCTGACCTCTAGTAAGTTTGTATAAGAGACGTAAACGGATCAATTAATTATAAAATTTTAAATAAACGAATTGGAACGCATAATTTTTTTTAATTCCTGCTTTTCAAAAAATATACATAAATTAGTCAACTTTCACGCTTTAAAAAATTGTATTTTTGTTCCAAATTGTGTAATTTGATAAATAATTGTTAAAATATGGTATTTAATCTTAAATATAAAACCGTTTTTACTGAAAGTTTTAAATGATTTTAATGTTTAATAGTCGATTCAATATTGCAAATCATCTAGGTCAGCTAGGTTTTATTTGCCTCCATAATCACAAGACGTATTTTGCATATATTGGAGTGATTTTAATATCATCGCTAATATCAAAAATATATAAAACAAGAGAATTTTCGGCTAGACAGGGAATTTTTTACCTAAATTTTACAAGAAATGTTGCACTTGTGACTTTTCACACGTAAGCTATTTTCTGTGCACTCAATAAAACTTTTCTCGCACAGCGATATTTCGTACACAAAAAAACTCGTTTTTTCTAAGACTATTTTACTAAATCGCTTTGTGGAAAAAATTAGCAGAAAATGATGATTAAATTCGATAATTAAAATTCGATCATGTGTGAGTTGATTAGAACGGTTTATTGTACAACTGGACATAGGGTAGTGCATTTAATTTCGGCACTTTTGTTTTTCCGATGTAACTTTTCATTGTATGGCCCGAATTTCATGTTTGATAGCTCATTTTGAAGCTTTCATGATACTGCGTTGCGTCACAAAAGTTTCACTGTACGAAAGTAGTTTTTTACTTAATTAAATCAGGTTTTAAAAAAAAATGGAAAATTGCCGAAATTAAATGTGTGCATTTAATTTCGGCACTTTACGAACAATTGATTGTTTCTCAGTCAAAAAATCATCATTTTAAAAAATTTAAAAGCCTATCATTATCTCCAGACAGTTTTCTTTAATTTAAGCTTCTACTTGTTGTTCAACGTGTAACTGGCAAAAAGTTACAGCTAAAATGCCAAATGGTATCAAAATGAGCAAAATTTGGGAAAAAACTGCATTTAATTTTGGCACTTTTTAAAAGGACCCTCTTAATCGAGTTTAAGTGCAGTGCTATGACCCCTACACATTTCAACGTTGTCTTTTATCTATTTACAATTACAATTTAACACCCGACCACTTAATTCAATCCGTTTTTATCTACAGCAATATGTGTGCCGAAATTACACTATTTTATTTTATAACGATTGCTCACCACAGACGCAACGTAGAACCACGGGGACAAAAAAAAAAAAAAAAAACCAATCACAAAACCCAAAAGGAACCAAACGCAAAAAAACCCCGCCCAACACACAACACCCAACCAAAAACCCAAAAAAACCAAACAAACCCCAACACCCCCCATTTTAAGTTTATTGTAAATCTACATAATAGTATTCATAAAATTTAAAAAAAACCTGCGGAATCAGTCCAGTTTTTTTGAACCCAATATTTTGTATCCAGCCAAAAGACACCAAATGTGAATTTTTAAAACAAAAAGTTAATAATGAACTGTTTATATTTAATTTGTAAAAAAGTTTTCGCATAATGCTAAATAAGAATAATACTAATTTTTAAATAAAATATTTTGCTTGAAACTAGCATTCTTGTGCGAGTTTAATACTGAAAACCCGCAATTTTCTGCTATTTTTGGGTGCACCAATTTTTAACAGTGTTAGCGTTTTGCAGTGCATATTGCAACTTTGCTTCCACTTTTCGGAGTAAATGCGCTACACGAAAAAACAATTATTGACTGCAAAAAAATCTCTTCGCGAGAAATCAGTGGTATATGTACAGAAAGTCACGAACGTTTAAAATGTTGCATTTTTTTTCTTCCATAATTTTATTCAAAAACCTAGTGTATAATCCAATTTTTTTTTGGGTTATATTATGTTTTTGATAAATCTCGAAAAATTATAAAAAGTAATGCAAAATCACGAAAATAATTACATTGAAAAAGTTTATGTGACGTTAATTTTATAATTTTTGGCTAAAATTAAATGATTTGATTAAAATCATTAAAACAATCAACTTGAAACAGCTAGAAAGCGAGTAGTCTCATGTACTCGCAATATAATATTTTACTTTTTACAACTTAAAAAGAGTGTTTTTTTTAGTTTACAAAAATTGACATTTTAAAATTTTAAAAATGATCTTATTTTTTAAAATAAAAAGGTGCGTTTTAACCCTTTTTATATGTTTAAACTAAAAAATGTTAAATAGTGGTGTGCAAATGAAATTCGAGTAAAAGTTCTTTTTTAAAATAACATTCAAGCAAGACTAGTATTCTTAACTTTTACGGTTAAATTTCGCCAATTAGGTACCAACATATTTAATTAAAAATATTTTAATATGAAGAAATTTTGTTATTGTGAAATATTTTTGTTACTTGTACCCAGTTTTGATTTTAGTTTCTTTACCACGTTTTGCTTTACTGATCAAAACATGCTCTAAGTATTTTAACTCTTCCTCTACATATTTGTAAAGCATTCTTTAAAAGTAACATAAATGGTTTGCTCTATTTGTAAAGCATTTTTTAAAAGTAACATAAATGGTTTGCGATTAAGTATAATATTGTTTTAAACAAGAATATACTGCTAATAATTACGTGAAAATGTACATATATTATGTAAATAAAATAATAATTTAGGCTTAGAAAAATTGAAATATGAAAATAAAAATTTTGTTCTGCTTAGAAAAAAAAAACTTTTGTGTAATAAAAAATAAGTTTTTTTACTCACAAAGTACTTAAATTCTAAAATGTGACTATTCATTACATAAACCAAATAATTAACAGTAAAAATGTTGATTTTTATTTGAAAAAAATGACCAAAACTACAAATTCTGTTAATTTTTCGCTTGCCCCGGCCCCGGCCCCGGCCCCGGCCGGGGCAAAAATTTCTACCCCGACCCCGGCCCCGGCCCCGGCAAATCCAAATTTCTCTACCCCGGCCCTGGCCCCGGCCCCGGCATCAACAAAAATTCTGCCCCGGTCGATCACTAAGTGTAACCTATCAATAAATACGTTTTTCATTAATAAAATTTTGTTGTGTACCAAACGGTAACGCAAAACAACTATAGAAAAATCATCAAAAACTTAACATTTTCGAAAAGCGATTTCATATTGTGATTTTGTTCGCAGCTCTTGGGACCTCTTATTTTTTTCAACAGAAACTAAACATTAATTTTTTTATTGAAAATAAGCAATAGATATTCTATAAAATGCGCTAATATTTATTAAAAAACAATTTTTGATTTTTTAGACCTTGAAGAACTTACTAAGGGTGTCATTAGTACTAACGATAAAGCTAAAGTGCTTTATTACTAAAGGGTTTTTAGGCTTGATACTAAAGCTAAGGCGCGGCTAAACTGAAATTAGCTGGTAAAAGCTCGGCAAAAAGTATGGGCCCGGCAAGGCCCGGCCCAGCCCGGTAGCTTTTTCCAGAAAAATAACAAATCACCAAAAAATCGTAAGTGTTGCCACCAATTAAGAATATGATTACTTAATGAGATTTCTATTAATGAGAGGGGGAGGTAAGGTGGGGTCCATCCCCCACCCCGCCCTTTAACATCAAAGTTTTGGATCCCCCCTCCTAGACAAAAATCGAGTTCTCCTCAAGAAATTTTCAATTTTTTAACCTGACACCCCTCCAAAATTTTAAACCTGACGCCTATGTAGTTAGCTTTGAAAATCAGACACACCCTGACCTTCTTCTGATTTCAAATTTTTTAATCCAGGGTCTACGCCCCTACAACGAGTACCGAATGACCCCCTAGGACTTCCCTCTCAAAATTCACGAGAAAATTTCTCCCAGGCAACCAACCACCCCAACAGCCCCCACCCCCCACTTAGCTGCCAAAACTACGCTCACCTGAAGTTGAATAATATATTTTTACTTTAAAAGTAACATACGTGAACTGTTTGAACAAGAATGCTACTTAAAACGACTTATAGCGACTTTTGGTTCCAACTATTGATTTGTCACGGGAAAATCGAAATTTAATAATTGCAAGAAAAACAAGAGATAAAACATTTATTGTATACAGAAGATGTTTATATTTCACATTTATTGTATTGATCGTTTTATTTGTGTAGTTGTTTTAAAAATTTTTATAGTGATTAACGTATTCTTAAGTTATTTTTTAGTCAAAAATTCTTATCCTCCTAGTTTTATAAATTTGTGTGTTAAGAAATTTTTGAACAAGGTCCAACGCGTAGTAAATAAACCGTGTGCAGTTGAGAAATTATCTTGTTGTATTGTTTTACCCTAAACCGGTTTATATTCTATCCACGTTAGTAGTAGGCTCGGAAAATTTATTAGCCGTTTTTTACAGCAAGTTATTCTTAGAATTGTTTCTAAAAACACACGGCGAGTGTCAAGTTTTTTTAGAAAAATCTCTGCGTAAGAAATAAGTACTAATGCACAGAAAGTCGCGCGTTAGAAATATTCCGTTTTTTTTTCTTGCAGACTTTTATTCAAAAACTTAATGAATAATAGGTAATGTGCTTGTTCTTGTGCTATATGTTCTTAATAAATTTGAAGAAATTACAGAAAATTAGTGCAAAATCAGAAAAGAATTACACTTCGTTGCAAAAGCTCACATGACATTGATTTTATGATTTTTGGTTAAAAATAACTCAGCTGATGTAAATAACAAAAACTAGTACCTTGAAACAAGCTAGAAAGCGAAGATAGTCGCTCTCACTTGCAGTTTAATTAAAACTTGCACCTTTCATAATTAAAAAAAGCTTTTCCTTCAATTTTCGCATCTGATCAACAATTGTCAGGATCGAACTAAGTATTTAGTTACAATATAAATCATAACATACCTTTTCCTTAAAGCCTTTAACAAAATTGTACTTAGTCAGTCATATCATGATAGCCAGTATTAGTAGTGAGTTCTAATATTGTGTAAGATGATATTAACAGTAATTAATATTTCATATGGGAGAATTGGGACGTGGAATCAAATCAAATAAAACAAACTTGTAATAAAGCTTTAAAAAAGTTCTAACAATTTAAAATAAAACGGTAGTGTTTTAACCTTTCTTGTATGTTTAGACTGAAAAATTTTGAGTAGAGGCATGTAAGTGAAGTTTGAAAAAAGATGGGGTTTTTTTTCAAAATGATATTCTTCAAGACTTAGGGTTACATTTCTCCGACTATCAAAAATATTCCGATTTGTTGTAATTAGAAAAACTGTCGCTATTATCAAATAATTTTGTGAATCTTTTTTATATTGGTATTTTATTTTGATTTTATTTCCTTTAACACGTTTTGGTTTTTTAATCAAAACTTTGCTTTAACTCTTGCTCTATTTGTAGAGCATTATTTAAAAGTAACAAGAATGGTTAGCGGGATTAAGTATAATATTGCTTTAAACTTGAATATATTGCTAATACTTGCGTAAAGTGTACTATATAAATAAATAATAATTTAAGGTTTTAAAAAATCGAAATATAAAATAAAATAAAATAAATTTTTTGTTCTGCTTAAAAAAAACTTTGTGTATTAAAAAAACAATTCTTTCTACTTACACAAGTGCTTAAATTCTATGTGACAATTAATTATCTGAAACGTATAACTTACAGTAAAAATTTAGAGTTTTTGAAAAAAATAGAGCACAATTACAAATTCTGCTAAATGTTTAGCCTGCCCGGCCCCGGCATCAGCAAAAATCCTGCCCCGCTCAATCACTAGTAGCGTGTGTGTATTTTAAAGTTAAATATGCTTTAAATTACGGCAAACACTAAATCCGACTCCGACTCCGCCTCAAATTTCTGCAAATTATATATTGATGTGCAGGTTAAGCTTAGGCTTAGGCTTAGAATAAAATTTGCATAATACTAAAAATTACGGTAGATTACGGTAGATTTTGGACGGAGTCGGAGTCGGTGGAATTTAGTGTTTGCCTGAATTACTCACTTATATTAAAGACCGAACTCCTCTGAAGCTCTGGATTTACGTCCGTTTGAATTGGCCAAAGCTCCGGAGCAGGATATTTGAGGATAGAAAAATTATAAAATTATGCGATATTGTTAATCAAAACGGATAGTTAGTACCAAATTTTAAAGTTTTTAAAATTGATATTAAAAAAAATTAATTTTTTTACAAAAATATACATGGTTCCGTTTTTTTCTCTCAAATAATTTTGTATATCGCGAAAACTTGATAATATTTTTTAAGTATGCTATATATAAATTAACTTATAATGTTTGTTGACGGATATGTTTAAAACTTAATTATTTTAACTTCGAGCCAAAGTGAACATTAGGAACCTCTGTAAAAAGATATTACTTATTGTATTTCGCTATATTCTAGTTTAATTAAGTCACAAAATTAAAATAATTTTAAGAAAGGACTGAGAAACACTAATTAAACTTTGTAACGCTAATTACGGTTATTTAATATGTTTAACTAAACCTGGTTTATTGTTTTTGAATTTCCTGTAATTAAGTTTTTTTTTGTTTTTAAGAAAAATTTTCTTTTTTTTTTGTTATAAGAGTTTTTAATTCATATTGTGGGTTTACTTGTAGGGTAATAACTTTTGACGCAAGTCTGCATTTTTACAATGAAGACGACTCATTATGGTGAAATACCGCACTAAAGACTTTTTAAATTAACTACAGTACGAAAAGCAAGGAAATTTATGTGCTCATAAATAAAAAAAAACTAAACAATTTTGTTCCGGAATTTTTTTGAACTAAGTTTAGTGTGACGCTCCCTATAAGATAATAACTACACAAGAAATGTTAATAGTAAATAAAATAAAAAGTCGGTTTTTTATTAATTTATCAACTTAAAATCGACAACCTCTAATAATTTTTACGTATAAAAAGTATGAATTTCAAAGTTTTATAATATTCAATAATGCAAAATTAGGTAAAAATTATAAGTTTTCCTTGTTTTATTTTAACAAATATAGTAACAAAAACTTATTTTATATTTTTGCAGGTGCACTATGAATTGCCTCAACACATTTGACCGCCGAAACGCTATCTCAGCACTAAATTTTACACTTTTGTAAATTTTGTTTTTTCCTGCTTCTTTATATCCTTTTAAAACACAGTATTATTTCCAAAATATTGCCCATTGCAAACTTTTTTTGAAATATTATTTAAAGTGAGTAATAAAAATTTATTTAATTTTGTACAGTCGTAAAAATTTGCTAGCAAATTCAAATTAGTTTAGTATTATAATATCATATTATAGCTTAAAGTGAGTTTTTTTTTCTACTTGCTCTTGCCGGTTGGCAAAAGAATAAATTTGAACGGAAAATAATTGAGACCCGAAAAATTTAATTTACTAATCAAGATACACTTGACTCAAGCTTAATTCGTTTATTTCGAGAGGCGGATAACTCTTGATTTTAACCCAATTTGCCTCTTGGAACTGGTAAAAAGAATTTTGTCAAAAAAGGGCCAACTAAAACGGGCTGTAAAGTCTGAGCTTATTTCTGAAAACAAACATAATTTATTATTATTTTTGTAAAACTCAATTAAAATGATAGCAAAAACGCAATAATACCTTTTATCGGTTCCAAATCACTTTTAAATTAGTGTTGATTTTTAGGCATATTACTCTATTTGTGAAATTTTATATTATAATCCTAAAACCAAAAAAAAGTGATTAAAAGTGGATAATTGTCTAAAGTTTTAAAAATAAATGTTTTCATGCTTGTTATTTAACTTTGTTTTCATTCAGACAAAAAAATAGTTTATATATGAAAAGTTGTTATACGTCACTGATACTTCGGGTTCGGCGGTGATTAAAACTTTTTTTACAATTCAGTTTTATCAATTAACTTTTGATGTTCTCCAGAAGTAAAACCCTGACCAATTTAAAATTATGAATTAAAATTATTAAGTTAATTATTATTAATTAAAATTAAAATTATTAAGGTAAAAATATGACAAAATTTAGTAACTTTATTTAGCGCTCTATTATTCGATATATTTTCATTAAATGCAAAATCCGCTAATTACATAAATGACAGATATTATTTTGGACCGTTATAGTTTTTAGTAAGTCTTTCCTTGAATCTCATGTTAGTGATATTAAAGTCTGAAAACTGGGTACGCGACTGTTGAGTCCCATTTAATCTTTGGTGAAGAAACCGCGCAAGAAAATACTGAACGTACTATTCATTATATTGAACGTCCAATCAGCTGCGAGCACCCTGTGCTCGTGCAAATTAAACGAAACCGTTTGCACAGTTTCGACACCGTTTCCATGCAGTTTTTTCACCGCATGCACACTAGCGCAGTTTGTGTCAGATGTTTTAAAAGTCACCATACAAAAATTTGTAAAAAACAGAATTGTTTGGGGGTTTTCACTTACATTCAGAAGTCTGCATTATTAAATAAATGTTTCATTAAGCATTTTACTACTAATTTCCCTAATTGAATTGAACAGATTATTTAATAAGAATAAAACTTTTTCAATAGTTTTTACAGTAGGACAAAGGGTTTGGGGTACAAAAAGCCTTTTTTAGATAAAAAACAAATAATAAGACCCAATAATAAGAATTTGAGCACAAAAAATATAAACTGGATGGACTTAACCGTTTTGCGATTTTTATCGCTGCTTGTGGAGTGATATCGTGTTTCACGTGTAAGTGTAAAAGGGCGGGGGTCATAATCTTA
>JASAMX010024537.1:0-13812 GCA_030248175.1 Microlaimidae sp. YZB2_3
AAACTGTAAAAAAACAAAAAACACTTGGCTGCCCTCCATGAATTGCAATGATGTACAAATGGAAACTGGTCTGTTTAAATAAAACATTTCCATTAATGAATTCAAAAATCAATGCCATTTTTAATGTCGAAAGTTGATCCCAAAAAAGTTGTTGCTTAATTTTATTAAAAAAAAACTTATCTAAACAAAAATAATTGCCTAATTTATTTAAAAATATATGCGCGACTGCAAGGGGTTTGTAACTTATGAGCAAAAAGTGCGGTTGAATATAAAAAAAAGAAAAATAAAAAAAGTAAAGGGGGGACCCTTACAAAAAATGGCTGGCTTCACCAGCCAGGGGGGGAGACGGACCGCCCCCCCTAAGTATGGAAACGGCCAAAAGGGAGGGGGCGGTCGCACCCCCCCCCCCGCCTATATACGCTACTGATATATATATATATATATATATATATATATAAGCAACAGTAATATTGCTTTGATGATTAAATTACAAATTACAATAATTACCGGACGCTCCAAGATTTCCGGGGTCGCCTTTGGGTCCGGACTCTCCCCGCGGTCCGGGTTTTCCTTCTTTTCCTCGCGGGCCTTTCGGACATATTTGACAAGGAACTTCCAGCAGAACCGGAGGCAAGCCTGAGAAAAAATAACACGTTTTCACTACCTTACAATAATATTATTGGCATATGAAACGTAATGATTGTGAATTCACGAAATCGTTCTTTGTTTTTATACAAAACTAAAAAAAAAAAAATTCAATTGAAATAACGTCACTTTGAAAAAAATAAAACAAACGTTGTTTATGTATTTGCAGAAAAACTTCGGCGATGTGCAAAATTATGAAATGAACTGCGTATGGCTATATAGACGACATAACGATCTATCTAGCCATTCGTACCACTTATCTAGCCATTCATTTCAAAACTTTGCGCATGGCAAAAATAAAAGCTGGTGGCTGGCTGGCAGAATTTATGTCAGTTACCCTTCATTTATAAATTTTTGTTTAATAAACATTCAATAAGCTGAAAAAATACAGTATTACACCATTTTATTAAGCATCAACAAGCCTCCCTTTTAAACGCAAAAATGAAACTTGACTCGTGACACTTCATGCTAAATTTTATTCTAAAACCCTCCGTTTTGTTGCACATTTTTTCACTGGTGCTGATTGACACGTTTTCGTTGGTCAAAAAACAGATAGAATTAAGTTTATAATCATAATTTTAATATGTAAAAACTCATAGAATGCAGAGAGAATAGACACTATCGATTTTAGTACACCAGCACATATATAGTTTTACACATATATCTATAAAACAAGGCTGAAAACTAAAAAATTGCTTTAAGCGATTTAAGGTCGATGGAGCCTTAGGAACTTGAAGCTGGAATTTGGAGCCAAAAATAGGGAACTTGGGGCCGTAAGTGGGGAACTTGGTGCCTAAAGATGAGAACTTGGAACCGAAAATAAAAATTGCTTACACGTTTCCCTAAGCCTAAGCGAAGCCTAAATCTAACCCCAAACCAACTTTTCTAAATATCTCTAAATTTCCATTGCTCGTGGCTCCAAGTTCCCAAAAATTTTCGATAGTTCCAAGCTCCCTGCTTAAGGCTCCAAAGACTCCGTATCCTTTAAGCTACAGCTGTTTTAATACAGTTAAATAGACAAAAATACAATATATATAAATTAATTAATAAAAAGCATACTTATTGCGTCCATTCCTGGTAAGCCAGGAATTCCATCTTCGGCATTTTCTCCGTCAGTGCCCGGTGGGCCTGGCGGGCCCGGAGGGCCCGGAGGGCAGCCTAAAATAATAGTTTTAATATATTGTCTAAAATCTTAACACTCAATAAAATTGAATAAGTAAACATTTTTGTAACTGTTTTATGTAATAAAAAGCACATCGTCATTAATAACATCACTTTTTTCAATTTCAACTGATAGCTGAACGTCCAAGCTACACACCGATATAATTATCCTAAGAATTTGTGAAACAGTTTCTGAGATATAACGGTTTAAATTTTAAGTTTTTCCGCCAGTCTTAATTATTTTAAAGCACATTTTAGATTGGGTTTCAAATTGCAATAATTTAAATAGATTATTGTTTTTTTATTGCTTCTACAAATTTTTGTGTTAGGATGCGTAAGTTTTTTCAAATTGTTTTTGGTAATATTGTCGTATATTTAGAAAATGTAAGCTAAGGTCCTAAATATGTTCATTATTATTATTATTATTTGTTTTTTATTTGACGTGTCAGTTTTTTACGTACTAACTTCTTCTTTTATCGTAAAGAGTCAGGCTTCAGAAAACAGACAACAAGCACAAAATCTAAAAATGTGTTTAAAAAAACAAAAAAAAACATTTTGAGAAAGCTTTAAAAACAGCAAAGATTGATCATCAAAAAACTCGCCTGAAGCTTTTAAGCAATTTTAATACTTATCTCTAACAAATTATCTGACCTTTCTAACAACTGTCGTTTTATGGAGTTTCTTAACCTTTTGGCTCTAAATTTGTTTTTATTGGCAATTTAATTTGCACTTTAAAGGGGTCTTCGCACTTTACACTTTAATTTGCACTTTAAAAAAAACTTCGCAAGTTTTAATAGTAACCACTCATTGTTTTTAAAAGCAGGGTTTTAATGATTATGCTTAGTAAACCGCTAAATCCAAATAAATAAATTTAACTTTTTTGTTAATGATAAAACTTATAAAACATTAGCTAATAAATTGATTAAACTTAAATTTTAGGGTTTTTAAGTACACATAAAACCACAAGAATTGCGATTGGGTTTATCTTGATACATAGAAACAAACGATACAAGAGCACTATATATACTTATGTTTATTTTTTGTATTCCAGTTAAAGACCTTGTCCGGTAAATATTGGTGAATAGGCTACACTAATATTTTTACACAAAATTTGTTTGTAAATATTGTTGGGGATTCTCATTGACTCAAAAAATACTCAAAATAAAATCTTTGATATAAAATAGTTCAAAAAAATAATTTCGTCAATCGTAAATAATAAAAATTTCTCACATTCTGTCAAATTGTTTCATTTTTGTTAACTACAATACATATACCGGTGGACACGAAAATTCTTGTTTTTTCAATGTTTTTTCGGGCAGTTAAATCGAAAACAAAACCTACACCCACCCGCACACTTAGGTATGGTTCAGACCGGAATGGCAAGTAACAACGCGTTCACACCGCAGCCACCAGTGACAGTGTCATGGAGTACACGCGCGGAAAACGCCTTGTCACTTATCATTTATCAGTGTTGTCACTCATCACTCCGGTGTGAGCCGTCTTTTGTAATATGACCTGCGCAATTCGCAGCCTGACATCAAGAGCATTTTATCTGACGTGCCATTAACATGCGCAAGTATTCTGTTAAACTCCAGTTATATTATGTTTACCCATGTATGCATAATATTTTAATGTTCACGTATTCAAAAAATTATAAAATATTTCAAAAGACGACAAAACTTAAAAATTATCACAAAGGTCTATTTTCTGCATTTCATTGTAGCGCAAAGTTTTACATAGAAATTCCATCGAAGCGGGTGAGTTAATATTGTGAAACCTCTTTTGTGGGTTTGTTGTACTTAACTGTTATAACACGTGTTATAACATGGTGGAAAACAACTGCAAAACATGCTTAACTGTGTGTCAATACTATAACCCTATTTAGAAGTATAGTAAAAGAAACATACGACACAAGTTAATGATTTTCCAGGATGATATTTTTCGCGAAAATAATTATTTAAAACAAGAATTTGAATTGATGCCATCTTAATGATTTGACGTCAAATTTCGACAAGGAAATCGTAATGTGTCAATTATAAGTGTGTATATTTGAAGATTTGCAAACATATGCTTGCGTATAAATTGGCGAGAATTTTTCCGGGCGTTTCAATTACTAATGTAAACTTTCGAAAGCTTGGGAATGGAGCCAAGAAAACAAAACCTAAGAAACACATTGTGGAAACAAAAAGAAGATACTTTGACGTAAAATAAACCAAAGAAATGAGTTTTGGCCGAATTTTTAAGCAGAATTGTTCCGATTTTTATTGTGGTTTTGGGACAAAACGAGTTATTTGGCTTCAACGTTGGTTGGAAAATTGATGAAAATTACTTCACAAACATGAGGACACAAAACAGTTGTTATTTCGCTTCGTTTTGCTTTGAAGAAGAATCTGTTACCTAAGACCTTATTTCAATCAAAGTTTATTCACATTTTACAAGCAATTTATTAGTAAATAACCCACAATTTACAAATGTTATTCTGCAAAAAAACAACGGTAAATATGTGCCATTAATACTTTAAAAATGTTCTAAAAGAGAAAAATCTAATTAAATTTAAAAACAAAATTTTAAATACACGGAGGGTGTCTACAACCACTAATAAGAGTTCGAAATCGGCAGGGTGGTTGTTTTAAATCTTTTCTGCAAATTGGCACATAGGTTTTCTACCTTCGGAGACTTTGTTTCGAAGCAAAGGTTTTATAGGGTCTTTAAACTTTCCGAGATTTGTGTAAAGACACGCACAAAGGTGTTAGCTTAAAGTCGCGCGACAGACTGTTTTTCTTTTTAACATTTAAACTAAAATAGCATCGTCTTTAATAAATCAAATTATAGTTATTTTCAAATTCGATCATAATCTAAAACCAGGTAAGTTAACTGATATTTTACAGAACGGCTTAAATTCGTCGTTTTTTATATTTATGTTTATTTAATATTTGGTGCTTAATTTTACTTTTGTCATACAAAAAAAAATTAATTACTAAATTTTAAATTGAAAATTAGAAAGGTAATGTTTTTATTGACCTTTTCTAGCGCAACAATATTTTGGTTTCGAGATCCCGTCTTGAAATCGTAATTTATTAAAAAATAAATAAATTATAAGCAATTTTCTCAAAACCTAGGAATTCAGAAACAAAAAAACAACATTTTCAGTGTAACTTTGGCAATTGTTTTAAGTTATTTTTTGTGTAGTTCATGTTTTTTGTATGTAAACTTGTGGGTTAATAAAAAACATTTTATAAAAAAATAAACATTTTATAAAAAAAATTTAATAAAAAATGCCTTAACTCGTTTCCGTGATCGCTTTTTCTCTGCTCCCACGGCTTATCACCACGGTGAAATCTTAGCTTCACGGTGGTGATATTTTCGTCTGTCCATTGTGGTATGTAAATTTTACCGCGTTAAAATCTAAGTATCGCCTAGGTCGTCTAGGTACACTGTATTTGTATATAAAAATAGCATATTGCTACCGTACCATTTCATTTTTTCGCTTACTGTGCACTATTGGTATAACGTGGGTACAACCAAGGTACGGTAGAGTTTCCCACGGTTGAGTTTACATACCACAATGTTTAGAGAAAGATACCACCGTGAAACAAAGATTTTACCTTGGTTTTACCGTTTTACCAAGTTTCACCGTGGCACCGGTGAAAAAACGATCACAAGAACACGTTAATTTAATACTTGTGTAAAACAACGAAACTTTTTGAAATAGATGTTTTATTATTTGTAGCAATTTAGCTTTCAAAATTAATACAATGAAATGCATCTAATTTAAAACGTATTTTGTGTCATGACGGGACCGCGGACCCAAATTTTGTTACGCTAGATAGGTTCATAATGATTAAACCTTCGAAAAACAATGCTGAATATAACTAAATATTTTCTTTTTTTACAGCTTCATTTACAATCCAACGTGAAATCACTGTTTTCACAAATTTATATTTTGCCATCAGTCAAAATTAGTACAGTCACGCTGTTTTACAAACACTGCAAAAAAATTTTTTTGTAACAATCTGCAAAAACTATCAGACCATCTGACAGTTTGTATTTCAAATTTTCTCAAGCGTTTAAATCTCTAATAAAAATGTCTCATTTGTTTTAAATTAAAGGTTTAGGGTCGTTGGAGCTGAAGGCACTTAGAGCTGGAACTTAGAGCCGAAAAAGGGGAACTTGGAGCCGGATATATAGAACTTCGAATCGAAAGTGTGAAATTGCTAAAACCTGTCACTAATCCTAAGCCCAAACCTAACACCTAACCATCTTTTTACTTCAGTCCAAAAATCCCTATTTTCGTGGCTCTAAACTCCCAAAGTTTTTCGACAGCTTCAAAATCACTGCTGACGCCTCCAAAGATTTCGTATTTTGAATTTATTTTTAAATTTAAAGTTAATTTTATTTTTTGTTGAAATTTGTTTTAAAAGAAAAAAATATTTAGGCCAAAATGGTGAATGTTCAGGTGTTGAAAGATCACATGCAAAAATTTCCAATGAACGCTCAACATGCCACGGTTCTCTTTCAAGCGTAAGTGAAATGGGTTATTTTAAACTATTTGAATTTAAAGATTTTTCTCTTTGTTTTCAATAACGCAAACCAGCCGGCTATCTAAAAATGCTAAAATACAAATATATCTAAATTCTTGATTGAACTTTTAATCCAATTTTGAGCGAAAGTTCGCACCGAACAGACGGTTTACAAACGACAGTTTTTTGTCATAAAAAGATATCAACTATATTAGTAAATTATCTGAGATTATTAGGCAATCAACTAAATCAGCAGTAATATAATATAAATAACTTTCAAAAAATAAAAAAAGAATTTAAATTCTTTATTTTGAAAATATTATGATAATTTTTGACAGCAAAAATCGACAGTTAAAACAAAATGTTTTGTTTTGTTTTAAATTTTTTTAGTTTAGACATTGTTAATAAGTTTTGTCAATTCTTTGATTATTTTTAATGCAAATCGCGGTTTTTTTTAAACTAATTTCTGTCTTAAAAATGGAAAAATATATTAAAAGTGGATAATCTAATAAGGGTATGTCACAGCGGTCTGTAGCAGCGTGCATCATAAAATCCAATTCGAGCCGCATGTCGGCCTAGTGCCGCATGTCCGGTCCTAGGGCCGCATGTCCGGCCTAGGGCTGCATGTCCGGCCTAGGGCCGCATGTCCGGCCTAGGGCCGCATGTCCAGCTTAGTGCCGCATGTCCAGCCTAAGGCCGCATGTCCGGCCTAGGGCCGCATGTCCGGCCCTAGGGCCGCATGTCTGGCGTAAAGCCGCATGTCCGGCCTGGGGCCGCATGTCCGGCCTAGGGCCGCATGTCCGGCCTAGGGCCGCATGTCCGGCCTAGGGCCGCATGTCCGGCCTAGGGCCGCATGTCCGGCCTAGGGCCGCATGTCCGGCCTAGGGCCGCATGTCAGGCCTAGGGCCGCATGTCCGGCCTAGGGCCGCATGTCCGGCCCTAGGGCCGCATGTCCGGCCTAGGGCCGCATGTCCGGCCTAGGGCCGCATGTCTGGTCTAGGGCCGCATGTCTGGCCCTAGGGCCGCATGTCCAGCCTAGGGCCGCATGTCTGGCCCTAGGGCCGCATGTCTGGCCCTAGGGCCGCATGTCCGGCCCTAGGGCCGCATGTCCGACCCTAGGGCCGCATGTCCGGCCTAGGGCCGCATGTCCGGTCTAGGGTCGCATGTCCGGCCCTAGGGCCGCATGTCCGACCTAGGGCCGCATGGCCGGCCTAGGGCCGCATGTCCGGTCTAGAGCCGCATGTCCGGCCCTAGGGCCGCATGTCTGACCCTAGGGCCGCATGTCCGACCCTAGGGCCGCATGTCCGGTCTAGGGCCGCATGTCCGACCCTAGGGCCGCATGTCCGACCCTAGGGCCGCATGTCCGGCCTAGGGCCGCATGTCCAGCCCTAGGGCCGCATGTCCGGCCTAGGGCCGCATGTCCGGCCTAGGGCCGCATGTCCAGCCTAGGGCCGCATGTCCGGCCCTAGGGCCGCATGTCCGGCCCTAGGGCCGCATGTCCGGCCTAGGGCCGCATGTCCGGTCTAGGGCCGCATGTCCGGCCCTAGGGCCACATGTCCGACCCTAAGGCCGCATTTCCGGCCCTAGAGTAGAAATATAGTACCACTATGGTAAAAATAACAAGAACGCAACGCAACAAACTTGCTTGTGCTTGCAACAAACTTGCGTTGCTTCCTTGTGTCCGGACATGCGGCCCTAGGGCCGGACATGCGGCTCTAGCCCGGACATGCGGCCCTAGGTCGGACATGCGGGCCTAGGCCGGACATGCGGCTCAAATTGGATTTTATGATGCACGCTGCTACAGACCGTTGTGACATACCTTTATTAGATTATCCACCTTTAATTATATAATTCAAATTCGTAATCAAAAAGCTGCAGTGGGTGTGCCCTATTTCACTTGACATTTTATTTCAAAATATTATCGTTCTTACTATTTTAAAATAGTTTTATTTTCTTAAAATATACAATTTAAAAACTATGCTATGATTGTAAAATTCAAAGAAAATTTTTATAAAAGTTTTAACATGTAATACAGTTTGTGGCAAGTCGTTGGTTTAAAGTTAATGGACAATTTATTGAAAATTTACAAAAGTTTTCAAGTGGCTATTTCACACTAAATATTTCAAATTTTATGAAATTTTCTAGAAATACCCTCTTCTTAAAATGTAATAATCCCATATTATCACAAAAACGAAATTTTAAAACTTTTATTTTTTATAGTTTATTTACTATGTACCCAGATTTGGCCAAATATTGGGACGCAGAAGATATCGACGTGGATTCTTTGCCCAAGTCCCGAAAATATCAGTCCATGAGTGGACAGGCCATTCGGGGTCTTTTTTCCTTAGTGCAGGTAGAATTTTCGTCTTAATGGACGTTACACAGATTTCAAGTCACATGACAGAATAATGAACCCTTTATTGATTTTCTCCACGTTAAACTTTTGCTCATTCCCACTGTATTCTACTTTTTTGCTAATGTAACAACTCTCGTTGTGATGATGTTGTAAAAATATGACGCCTAATATAAAGGAGCTCTAATGTGGAGCTGGCGGTGATGGTGGATTGTTTTTTATTTTTTTTATATTAGTGTAAGCTTTTAAAGAATGTTTAAAGACTAAATCTGTTTTTTAAAAAGTTTTCTAAAAAGAACTGATTTTTAAAATTCGCGTAATCTAATACAAATTTGTTTGGAGTAAACCTCCCGCAATAATATTAAACAGGCACAATTGGAAATACCAAAAAGGCCCAATAATATAGTTATTATCTATATTATTCTGTTTTTTTTATCTTTGACAATATTTAGATTTAGAAAATTTTGATTCGTACAAAATTAAAGCGCTGCAAAATTTTGCGCGCTTTTGGGCTTAGGGCTGGTTCATACTTAAGACAAAACGTCCAAAGAACAATTTTAAAAAAAGCCAAAACGTCCTTTGGACTTTTTCCTTTGGACAAAGTAAGAATGCTATTTGAAATTTGTTCTTTGGACAAAGTCCAAATGGAAAAGTCCAAAGGACAAAAAAGTATGAACACGTTGACCTTTGGACAAAGTAAAAGGGCGTTTTGACGCTTTTTTTGTCCTTTGGACAAAGTCTAAAGGACAAAAGTCCTTTGGACTTTGTCTAAAGGACGTTTTGTCATAAGTATATGAACCAGCCTTTAATTATGCGGGTTTCAGCGAGCTAAAATAAACAAGACACCTTATACGTCTAAATTAGCATAAGTTTTTGAACATTAAAATAATATCAAGGGTTTTTGGGTTACATATTCGTTAGTTTTTTGTGCAGAATGTTTGTTTCCAGCAGTGACACGCCATAATACAGTTTTGTGTAAAACAATATCATACATTTCTGTGCGTTAAATATATAAGCATATTTTTTGCGGTATTTGCTAACGACGTCTCAGTCGATTTGTAAGCCAACCAGTTTTCTTTGCAAGTAAAATAATTGCATATGTAAGCTGTAAACTTATTGTCGACCTACCTACTAAATAAATATAATAACAAAAAAAGTTTTTTTAATTAAGTTTTATTTTTATAAATAATTTAAATTTTCAAAACTTGCGCAAAGACACTATGTAGCAAACTGCCCTTGGGAAAATACTACAAGGTAAAAAATAGTTTCTAAAGAATGGGACAATAATTCTTTTTTTAATTTAATTAAAAAATACTGTTACATATATAATTTTGGCTTTTCAAAATTTCCCGACGTATCATCTAACTGATGTTTTTGTTTTGGTACGTGCGCTTGCTATAACCACGTTTGCAGTTACGTATAAGTTAAAAAATATAGTGCTTTGCGGGGGCGTTTTTTGGCAGCCAGTGACGCACAAAAACCTAAGCTAAACCAGCAAAAGTGTTAGCTTCTTAAGAAAGTCTTATAGTTTTATTATGAATACATCATTTTAAAAATGAGTAACTCTGGAATCGGTCTAAGTTTTGGTTTACCCAGAAAAGTGGAGATCTATTATTTTAAAAAACTATTTTTTGTTGTTAATCTGGTTAGCTAGATCTGTATCTAGATTTAGATTGACACCTTGGCTACCTAGCTAGATCTGTATCAAAAAAGTGTGCACTTTGATAAAAAAAACAACAACAATTTATCATTTGTGCATGATTGCATTATTTCATTGTATTTCATAAGACAAGTTGACCCGTCTTCAATATTACTGACTTAAATGCACCACTTTAACCTTTTTTTAATTTAACAATAACAAACGATTCTCTGTTTTCTTTTTTATTGCCTACCGCCTTTATATTTCCACCGCGGTCAATATTACTCTTTTCCACTTTTTTTATAAAAAACCGAATACAGTTTTAAAAGCTTTCAAAGTGATTTTAACACACCCTAGTTACGCTAAGCTTGCAACAGCCTTTGTTTTTACCATGTTTAAAAAAGCATAACGTTGCTAATAAAAAAGTCTGTTAACTGTAAAAAACATTATAATGCTCTGATTACCATGACACGTGTCGAACGATCTTAATTAGTTCTTAATCTTAACAGAAACATTTAGCATTACGTGCATTTTAGATGTATCATTGTAGATTGTAGCATTTAAACCAATAAATATGGATTAATAACCCTAAGCGAAAACAGCTTACTTATTTTATGAAAAATGGCCAAACTTTTTTTTAATAGTTATTTTAAACTTAGGTTAAAAAATTGTTTAGATTTTCGTTGAAACTTCTAAAAAATGTTTAAAAAATTTGGTTTAAACAATAATTCAATTTGAGTAAACATAAACGCTGTTTTAGAGTCTTATAAATCACTTGGAATTGGAGTATGTTTTGGTGTAACAAACAAAAACAGACAGTCCAAGCTTAAAAAAACGATTCTCCGTTTTCGGATTTCTAAACTTTAAATAACATTATTTTTTAAATTTCAAAAATTCCTTACGTAAAAGTTAAAAAAAAAACATAAATAAACAAGTGAAGTTTTAAAAAATATGAAAATAATGAATTTTTAAAAAGTTGTGAAAACATGCATGCTGAAGTTTAGGGTTTTGTTTTAAGGATGTGGATTCCGACATTAACTGGAAGAGTGCAGTTAAAAATATGATCGCTGAATACAAAGAACAAGGTGTCCCTTTCAGCGAATTCAAGGTATAATTTTAAGTAAATTCGAAGTATTGATTTTTGGTACGGGATCTTTAGAGTCGTAAGTAAAGAACTTGGAGCCATCGGAAAATTTTGGGAATTGAAAGTTGAAAAAATTTGGAGCCCTATCTAAATAAAAATTGGTTTGGGCTTTAATTTAAGTTTAGGCTTCTTTAAGTTTTTAGCCATTTTTACATTTCGCTTTAAGATTCCATATTAAAACTATAAGTTCCACTGAATACAAAAAAGTTTTTACTGACCACTGACTCTGTGCCGCCCTTTTAGGAGAATTAAATAATTATTTAATATTTAAGTTTTGTGGTGTAAAATCTATTTTGGCTTTCGACTGTTTGAAAGCTAAATTTAAAATATTTTTCATTTAGTGACAAACTCTATTTGTGTAGTTTTTTTTTATTAAAATATTTAAAACTTTGGTATTTTTAAAAAAATAACACTAAATTTTTGAGTTCAAAAAAATGGACTTAACTACTGTTTTAATTGTTAAATACGTTTAATTTTTAAATTATATTTTTAACTATCTAGTCACAAACTTTTTTGTAAAACAGACAGAAAAAATAAAGATTTTTTAATAGGTATATTTACGTGTGTTCTCTTAAACTCACCGCTAGTTACTAATTTAAAATGAATATTTTTTTAGAAAATTCAACCCGCCTTTCTGAAAATGATGGAAGATTATGCTGACGGACTATCTGCTGAACAAAAAAACGAATGGAACGCTCTTTTCGATAAGCTTCACGCTTCGATGGAGGAATACGGATACAAATAAATAAAAAAACAACCTAAATTTGACTTTAACTAAATTACGAAGGATCATGGACTTTAAATAAAATAAGTAAATCTAAAGTAAAGTAAATCTAATAAGTAAAAAGTAAAATTTAAAAAGTAAAGTCTAATAAGTAAATCTAATATTTAAAAAAGTGCAAAAATTGTTAACTAAAGGGTTCAATTTCGAAGAATAAGCATTTAATTGTCATAATTTTTTTTATAAATTTTATATAAAAAATATTTTGTACAAAAAAAAATAATTTTTAAATATTAAAAATAATAATTTGGTGTATTTTATATTGAAAAACACAATCCAAACAGAATTAATTAATAAAAAAACAGAATTATAAAATTCATTTTATACACAATAATTTTTATACATTTTTAATTATTAACTGTTTGAAGACAGTCAAAACATAAACCAGTCAAGAAACAAAAACTAAACAAATCAATCTATTTCTTAAACGATTTTTAATTAAATGAAGCAAAATTACTTTAATATTATGTATAATGAATAGGGATATAGTACACTCCAACAAAAGAAACTAAGGTACAACTGGTAGCAAGACTATACACTTTGCAGAAATAGGGTTAACTAAATATAACTTATGTTTTCATATAGCTTCAAAAACTATATAAAAAACTTTTTAAAAGGTATCCATCTTCATTAATGGAATATGGATCTGTAAATTGTAATCAAAAATTAGGTATTAGAAGCTGAAACAAACTTGGAGTCGAAAGTTAGAAATTGCTAAAACCTTGTACCTATAAACCTAAGCCTAGGCCAAAACTAGAGCCTCAACAATATTTTTATTTTCGACTCAAAGTTTTTATTTTTCGGATTCCAAATTCCTAAATTTTAGAAACCTTTATATTTCTAATTACGGTTCTAAACATGTCGTACCTGTATTTGAAACTATGTAAAATTGTATTGTTAAGCTTTGTTATGTAAAGCAAGACGAGGAGAAAAGCAAGCAAGCAGGACCATTTCAATGCAGAACTATGCAGAAATTTTAATATGTTTTTTCATGAAACGAAAATCTTTTTTTTAAATTATCAGTATGAAGATGTCAACTTAGGCTAAAGTATTTGTCTTATGAAACATAGAACTGTATTTTATCAGTTCTACTACAACTAATTTGTATCAATTTTACATCAAGTTATTGTATTTATGATAGCGTACCACAAGCTATTGTATCTACTACGATAGATGCTTTGGGTATTACATTACATTTACAAGGATTTATATAATAACTGGAGATTATTTTTGATCTTATTTAGATTTTTTGATTATTTCTGTATTAATTGTATGTAAAAGAAGTATGTTTTTCTGTTCCTACGTATTTTAGTTTTTCCGTCTGTACAAATTTCACTTTTTTAAATCATTTTCACTGGCGGAGAAATTAGAGTATTTGGAGCTTAGTTTTTAGCAATTTAATAATTTTGTCAACATTGAGGTTAAAACATTCTTCACAGAAAAATCTGTGAACTTAGGTTTCGATCATAGTTATAGACTTTGACCCTGGACATAATACAAACGGTGTACTTTTTTAGCTCACTTATTTTCGTGTTTTATCCAGAGCAATACGTAACTGAACGAAGTACA
>JASAMX010024539.1:0-10747 GCA_030248175.1 Microlaimidae sp. YZB2_3
CACACACACACACACACACACAGACACAGACATACACACACACACACACACACACACACACACACATACATAGAGACACACACACACAGACACAGACATTTACACACAGAGACATATAAACACACACAGACATACACAAACAGACACACAAACAGACACAGACAAAGAAACAGACACAAACACAGACATCCACACATGACACACATACACACACAAGCAGACACAGACACAGACACACACAAACACACACACACACAAACACACATATATAGTGACATACATATATACACATTCATACACAAAGACACACATACACACACACACACACACACACACACACATACATACACACACAGACACAGACACAGGCTTTTTTTTTTTTTTTTTTTTTTTTTTTTTTTTTTTTTTACAGACACAGACACAGACATAGACACACACACAGACATTACGTCTATTTATATATAGATTTTATGTAAATTTTGTGGAAGTTGTGATTTTACAAACTTCCTATTTGTTTGATTAACACAGACACACACACACACACACACACACACATACACACACACACACACACAACACACACACACACACACACACACACACATACAAACACACACGCACATCACACTCGACACAAACTTTGACACATGTCTCTCACGCTCACACACACACACTCATACACAAACTCGCACAAACACAAAACCCAGTCCCAACAACAATCACAAAATTCATAAACAACTACATCAAAGGCCGCAAAGCATACACCACATACAACAAACAAAAATAAAAACAAAAACGCATCAAAACAGGAGTCCCACAAGGATCCTGTCTATCACCCACATTATTCAACATCTACACCGCAGACATACCAACACCACCACCAAACGTACACATCATAACATATGCAGACGACATCACAATATATGCATCACACCCAAACCACCACATAGCTCAACAACAAATACAACCATACCTACACGCAATACAAGCATGGACAGACAACAACCAACTAACATTAAATGCAAGCAAAACAACATCCACACTATTCACACCAGACCCTGCAAAGTACAACACACAATTATCACTACAAATAAACAACACAACACTAGTTACAAGACAAAAACCCAAAAATCTTCGGGCTCAAAATTCACATTAAAAACCGACAACCCCCCCCACCAAGCTTACCCCAACCATTCAACACACACATCGCAAACACACACAGCAAAGCTATAGAAAATTAAAAAGAATATATGAAAATTTCATAAACGCACTCTGATTGTGTGTGATAAAAATTTTAGTTAAAAGCTTTATAAGCCACATGTTGTTTCATTTTTCTCCGGTCACCGTTTTAGAGTGACCCCCCCCCCCCCCGCCAAAAAATGAAAAATTTTTTTAATGAAAGTAGTGAAAAATATTTATATGGGCCAAAATTTATCAGTTTAATTCGTGTTTTATAAACTACGTCGATGTTCATAGGTCACCGACCTTTCCGGGTAATGGGTGTGGAGGTTTTTGACCTCCAGGGGGAGTTCCAGTTTGAAAAAGGTCTAGAATTTTTAGGGTACTTAATTCATTTTTTGGCGGGGAGGGGAGATTGTCTAGGGCCAGTTTTTTATAAACTGGACTGTACTATGGCAAAATTATATATGAAATGATATTATTATTAAAGCATTTGAACCCATTAACAGGGTGACAATCCCAAAAAATGCTTATGGTCAAATTTCGTCAAGCCAAAATTGATTTTGGTCAGTGGTAAAATTTAAACACTTTATTTTCAAAAAAAAAACTGATTGCCTTGCAAATTTTGATTAATAACAAAACTGTCAGCATCGGTTATTATGTTATTGTTTACCTCAATTGCGCCAAATTCAAAATTCAGTTGTTGAGTTTGCCAGTTTCCAGGGTTTCTATCAACCTTGGATGGGTCCGTCCGGCACGCCTCTCGCCTTGCTCACCCCCTCTTCCCACTCCCGGAGGAGCTCAGCAACCGCTACGGGGTTTGCCCAAAGGTCCTCTGGTCCCAGTGTCGTATTGATGTGTGTGCATGTAAAAAGGTGTTGTGTTGTGTGTGTTTGTGTTTTGCATAGCGGGCAGTTTGGTGATGTGTGTTGTGTTGGATTGATTTTGTGTAGGTAGGAGTAGAGGAAAGGAGATTTCCCTGCCCTGAGTTGGGCGAGGGTTCTCCTGACCCCGCGAGGAAGATTTTCTTCCTCGTTGCTTATTGCTGGTGCTTTTGTTTGAAGTATTGGGTTTATTGGAGTGTTATTTATGTGGTTTGTGACTGTGTTTGTGTGGATTTGTTGTTTTAGTGCTTTGTAAGTTTTGTTGTGTATGTCTGTAGGTATGTTTGTTGTGTAGTTGTTGTTGTGAAATATTGTTTGCTTTTTGAGCCTGCTGGGTGCAGGTTGTTGTGTTAAATAATTAAGTGGGTTGTTTGTGTACATGGCCGCCAATTTTGCTTGTTTTGCGTGGAGTTGGATGTGTGTTGCTATTGGGAGGACTTTAGCCTCTGTGTGTATGATGTGTGTGTTTGTGTCTGTGGTGTGCCCTGTTGCGACCCTGAGAGCTGTGTTTTGTATTGTTTGTAGTTTGCTGATTTGTGTGTGTGATGTAGTGGGGCCCCAGACTGTGCTGGCATACTCGATTATTGGTCGAGTGATTGCCTTGTATGTGTGTATGAGTGTTTCTTTTGGTTTACCCCACGTTGTTGCTGTGAGTGCGTTTATGATTTTGAGTGTTTTGCGTGCTTTGCTGTGTGTGTTTGCGATGTGTGTGTTGAATGTAAGCTTGGGGTCGAATGTGAGCCCCAAGATTTTTGGGTTTTTGGTTGTAATGAGTGTTGTGTTGTTTATTTGTAGTGATAATTGTGTGTTGTACTCTGCAGGGTCTGGTGTGAATAGTGTGGATGTTGTTTTGCTTGCATTTAATGTTAGTTGGTTGTTGTCTGTCCATGCTTGTATTGCGTGTAGGTATGGTTGTATTTGTTGTTGAGCTATGTGGTGGTTTGGGTGTGATGCATATATTGTGATGTCGTCTGCATATGTTATGATGTGTACGTTTGGTGGTGGTGTTGGTATGTCTGCGGTGTAGATGTTGAATAATGTGGGTGATAGACAGGATCCTTGTGGGACTCCTGTTTTGATGAGTTTTTGTTTTGATTTGTGGTTGTTGTATGTGGTGTATGCTTTGCGGCCTTTGATGTAGTTGTTTATGAATTTTGTGATTGTTGTTGGTACTTGTGTTTGTGCGAGTTTGTGTATGAGTGTGTGGTGATTGACAGTGTCGAAAGCTTTGGACATGTCCAGAGCTACGACAACTGTGCGGTGTGGTGGTTTTGGTTTGTTAAAACCTGCTGCTATGTGAGTGTAAAGTGTTTGTAATGCTGTGTAAGTGGAGTATTGTTTTTTGAAGCCGTGTTGGTGTGTAATGTTTGGAATGTTGCTTGTGATGTATGGATGTATGATTTTTTCGCAAGTTTTTGCGAGTGCGGATATGAGGGAGATGGGCACCCTCTCCCCAAATATCGAGGGTAGGGTGTACTCCACCTTAAAAAAATCCGGGAGGCTGTCCGTTCACTTATGATCATAGGTAAGAACGGTCGGGGAAGCTAGGGGGGTGGTTACCCGGGGTAAATCGAATTTTGAATTCTAGGAGGAAGGAGGGGGGGTCCCACGGGGGTCCGGACCCCCCCTAGCTTTTTAGGGGGATCGACCCGGGGTGCAAAATTTTGAAATCCAGAGGGGGGTCCGGTGTCCAAAGCAAAACAGTTTTAAACCATAATAACTTTAATAATTGTTCTTTTTATAGGATAATACTACATTTTATTGAATAAAAAGCGATATTCTGGTATAAAAAGGGTGTAAAAGCATGAATATGTGATGAAAATTCACGTTTTTGGAAGAAAATTTAGTATAAAAAAAGTACCTAAAAATTTCTCGAGGGGGAGAGGGGAGGGGTCAGATTTTAAATTCTAGAGCGGGGTCAGGGGTAAAAAATTCGGAATTTTGGGGGGAGGGGGGCCTCCTAGATTTTCGGAGTCCCAAAATTTCGATGCTAGGGGGGGTTAACTCCACTCTGCCCCCCCCTTTCTCACCTATGCCTATGATTACTTCACTTCCATCGATAAAAACGGTCACCCAAGCTAGAAGTAAATGCCATTTTAAAATCTAAGAGGGGAGGGAAGTCGACCTGGGGTGGAAAATTTTGAAACCCAGCGGGAGGTCAGGTGAAGTCCTATTGTTTTAATAAATAAAGTTTTATTAAATAAAATGCGATATTCAGGGGTATAAAAAAGGAGTAAAAATACGACTTTTTGTTAACAATTCACGTTTTTGAAAGAAAATTTAGGATAAAAATAAGTACTTAAAAAATTTTCTCCAGCAAAAAGAGTGGGTCAGATTTCATATTCTAGGAGGTTCAGGGGTAAAAAAAATTGAAAATTTTGGGAGTAAGGGGAAGGGGCCCCTAGATTTTGTTTCTAGAAGAAGGGGGAGGGTGAAATTTCGAGACTAGAGGAGGTGGACCCCACCCTACCCCCCTTCCATTTTCATTTATGATTACTTCAACTATTTTATGAGAAAATGTATTATTTTCAAGCTTTGGAAAAAAAGGTATTTTATGCGTGGAAAATAATTGGTTTTTTAGCAATGGTAACTACAACTGTTGCGTTTATGCTGTTCGGATTATTGTTATGCGTCGCCTGTTGCGTCGGAATACCGGTCGGGATCTGTTGTTATATTAAAAATCGAAACAAGCGGCAAGCCCAAGCGGCTAATTACCCAACGGTTAGCTACCAAGCCCAACCCCAGCAGGTCCCAGTGCAGCCGCAGGGGCAACCGTACCCCCAGCAACAGCCTGTACAGTATCCGGTGCAGCAATTCGCAGCCCCATCACAGTACCCAGTACAGCAGCAGAATACGCAGCCGACGTACCAGCATTACGGTGCACCCTACCAGCAGACCGGATCTGCTACTGTTGTTCAGCCTACGGGCTTTCAACAACCAGCAGGATTTCAACAGCCAACTTACCAACCTCGTAAGTTAGTTTTAGTGTTTTATAATGTTTCCAAACGGGGCTTAGCTGGGATTTAAAAAAATGGCATTGCACTCTATAATTAATTTTTTTGAAAGAAGAGACGGTTGTAACCTAAATTTTAAATTCATTTTTTTTCATTATAGGCATGTTTTTAAATGTTAAATCTGTTATTTAATTATTTTCACCAATATATTTTCTTTAACTCTTACCGATCCACCCACCAAAGCATTGTGTTTTATGCCAACTCAACGCCACTGGCCCTAGAATTTTGCTCTGGCCTTTAAAATGATTCTGGTTTTAAGTATGGTGCCGAAACTTTGACCGATGTATTTAAAAGTAAATATACTAAATCAGTAGTTTTTTCCAATGCAGATATGAAATTCTGAATCTATTCAATAGCTGAAAATTTATTAAGTTAACAATATTTAAACATTTTATGGCTTAACACAAATTATTTTTTAGCATCAGCTCCGCCCCCACCATATCAAGAATCAGCAGGATATATTCCGGAAAAATCATAATTTTAAAAGAAGAAACTTTTTTCAAATACAATGGCTTATATTTTGCTTATAAACAAAATAATTCTCGACTTAAAATGCTTCTTAGATTCAGAAACTGTGTTTATAAGCTTCGTTTTCAAGAAATACTTTGTTTTAAAAACAAACAGAGACTCTATTATGTTTATTGGGTAAACGAAAACAGGTTTTATCTCGAACTGTGGTAGAAAGTTGGAATTTGTTTCCCGACACTTGGTGTTTTGTTAAAGTAATTTGACTTCGTTAATTTTATTAAATTTTTAATAGTGAAAGTTGTAGCCCTTTTGTGCATAATTTTTTGTTGTTTTCATTGTTGAATTGCAGCTACCTACTGACACGTTGTACCTTATTGTTGTAAATTTTATTGTGGCGCTTGCTTGTTTTAATAAAGCTTTATTTGAATATTGATTTAGAATATTAATACTTTTCATGTCTATTTTTAAACGTAATAAGCTTAGAAAAAGAGTAAATTAGTTTTAAATTGTTTTTAATTTTACTCATTTAGCTAAAAATAACTTTTAATTTTACTCATTTAGCTAAAAATAACTTTTAAAATTATGTAGAAATAGCCTCCGTTATGTAGAAATTTGCTTGCATTATCTTGAATTTATAAAATTATAAATCTCTGCCTGATATATTTTTGATTACATTAAAAAAACGTTAGCAATGACGCTGCGGGCACCCAATGGAAAACTCTTCTGTTTTTTTTTTGTTTGTTTTTTTATCGATTGGTATTGCTGTTGTATCAATACTAATTTTAAAAATATTTAAAACATTCTTAAATATTGTTTCTTTTCGCTCTCTATTTTTTGTACTAGAGAACCACAATGTCCTAGAAAAACCCAACAATGAAAATGTGGTAACTAAATTCTGTACAAAAATTATGTGGACTACGAAAAACTTGAGGTAAGCATATCTCGCTAACGGTACGGTCGATGTACATAAAAAGTTTATTAGTGTATGTCATTCAAAGTATGGCATACTACTCTATTCATAAAGTTGTAAATATTGACCGCACCGTTAGCGAGATCTGTTCACCTGAAGTTTTTTTAGTCCACATTCCCTGGTACCACACACGGTAAGTTGGTCCGGAGTAGAGGGGTGGGGTTAAACCCCAAATTAGGAGGGTTAAAATCGGAGAAACTCAAAATACCCATATCGTTTGTTTTTCTGAAGTGCAATTTACCGATATTGTTTTTCGATTTTAAAGAAAAAATAGGTAAAAAAGGCTAATTTTAGGTCAAAAAGCCCTTTTTATTGCATTTTTGTTAAAGACATTTCATTTTTCTAAAATAGGGGGGGGGGTGATTAAACCGCCTTCTCAGAATTTGGAGGGGGGTTAACCCCCACCCAGCCCCCCTCCCGTGCCCATGTATGCCTGGTACAGACTTTAGTGATGTTCTTACTCTATGATATCTTGCTTCGGATTTCCAGCTATTTAAAGCAAAAAAAACTCGGCAGCTTTATCCCTTAAATGAGCGATTTCAAACTAATTTAAGCTTGAAATTAGGGCTCCACGTTATAATACCAGCGTAAAAATTCCTTCGACATTTGACTTTCTTACAAATAACATTCTGGTAAAAATACCATCGGGTAATTTGACAATCTGACTAATTGATCTTTGGGCTTATTTTTCCTGAACCTAAGCAAAACCTATAAAATCAAGCTAAATTGATCGATGGTCAAATAGTCCGAATGTGAAATTACCTAATGGTATTTTTACCAGAATGTCATTTGTCGAAAGTTTTTTTACCGAAGGTATTTTTACGCTGAAATAATTACTGGGAACGGAAATTAGTTTTAAACTGTTCTATCCACATTTTTAGGTTCCACATTTTATATTGTCTATAATATGTTTTGGAAAAATTTTAGTTAGCAAAAAATTATTGACAAAATAATTAATGGCTATCTTTGATTATTCCAAAAATTCTCCTGAGCTCCTAAAAGCGAAGTTGTGCTCCGAAGCTCAGGAAAACATAACTTACTACTAGTAACACATTTGTTTTTTTATTCTGTATTCGATTAAAAAAAAATTTTCGTTCAAGATTTCTCGAGAACACAGGGTCCGTGTGCAAAATATAGGAAGCGCCAAAAAAACTTAATGTAATCTGTGCAATAATCTGATCAACAATGCTTTAAATTTTAAAAACTATAATATAATGTCTGAATAAGGATGCGCTGAATCTGTAATGAAGTCAACTAGTTCAAGTCTTCTCTTGTAACCGGCGGCCGGATAAATTGTCTTGTAACATATTCAAATCAAAAGTAAACACTTACCACATTACCGCGACCGCACCAATGTAAATCAAAAAACATCGACCCCAATCGATTCTCTATTATAAGTTCTATCTATGTTACGAATTTCAACTTATATAAAGTTGATTCGGCCGAGTTATTTAAAATCAAAGAAAGCGTTAGGAAGTTACTTACGTACTTACTTTCTGATCTAAGAGTAATATCAGGCGGCCTACGGCCGCCGGAATAAGGTTGTAGAGGTTGTTGTAGCTTTGACTTACGCATGTATGGGTATCAGTTAATATTAAAAAAACTTATTTCACTATTTTCAGTCACTGCGATTAATTATTTTAGTCCTCGAAAAAAAATTATCGAC
This sequence comes from Microlaimidae sp. YZB2_3, assembly GCA_030248175.1. Taxonomy (NCBI): domain Eukaryota; kingdom Metazoa; phylum Nematoda; class Chromadorea; order Desmodorida; family Microlaimidae; species Microlaimidae sp. YZB2_3. Next base: position 8,182 of record JASAMX010024539.1, read on the forward strand.
ATGGCAGGTAAGCAACGACCTGAGAGCAAGGTTTTCAGAGAATTTCATAAAAATTTAAGCACAATTAAATCGGTCGATTTTTAAAGACGTTTTTTAATAAAACGTTATTAAAAAACTAAAAGCCAATTTTGAAGAAAAGGAGTTGGTTCATCAAAACCAACGCGCTAAGATACGTAACTTAAGGTCTCTCCGGACAGTTTTCTTAAGTATGGAAAATCGCGATTTTTGGCATACGAGATCTCGTGAAATACAGTAATATTTCACTAAAAAATTTATATGAGTGTTAAAAAAGCAGAAATATCACGATTATAAAGTGAACACTCATTATATTATTGTAAGTAATTGATATTAAAAATCAAATTGCAATGAAATTTTTTTAAAACCCTTAAAAATATTTACTGCACACTATTAAAAAAATACTTACAATAGAGAGACACCGTTACCCTTTTTCACGTACGTAAAAATTAAATTGAATACTGCTGTATTTATGGTTTAATATACAATTTTCCGTGAAAAATGGGGGTTAATTTTTTCAAAATTTCGGTGAAACTTCGATTTAATTTAATTTGGTAAAATTTAAAGCTCCAGATAGTATATTTCTATTGAAATTTATAATTTTTGGAAGGTCGTAATATCTTTTGTATTTTCAACGCATAAATAGTTTTGTCGTGCGTGTCGTGCGTTTTATCGATTTTTTTCAGAAGGGTGGTTTATAAATCGCTTTTAGAGCTCATCATCCCATGGGAGCAGTGGCATAGTCGGTTAGCGCGCGTCAAAATTTTTGAAAGGACCCGAGATCGATTCTCACATAAAACATATTTGGCCATATTTTTTTTTATTTTAATAATGTTTTTTTTTATTTTTTTACAATTTTAAAAATTTATTTAACATAAATTCAAAAAATATCATTAGGGTAGTGCATTTAATTTCGGCACTTTTCCCAATTGGGCATTTTTGATTTTGGACTATATCTTTGGTAATCCTGGACGGAATACGACGTTTGGTAGCTCAAATGAAAGCTAATTATATGTAGATGACTATCGTGAGCTTTTTATTTGTTATGTTATGATATTTTTATGTGAAATTGTGTGATTTATAAAAAATAAAGTTGTTACTCGTTTTTAAAACATGGCTATTTCATGATTACCCAATAAATTGGTTTAAAAATTAAACTGTCCTGGTAAAATTTAGTCTATTTTCCGAATTTTTAGTCCCCGTGGTTTTACGTTGCGTCTGTGGTGAGCAATCGTTATAAAATAAAATAGTGTAATTTCGGCACACATATTGCTGTAGGTAAAAACGGTTGAATTAAGTGGTCGAGTGTTAAATTGTAGTTGTAAATAGTTAAAAGACAACGTTGAAATGTTTAGGGGTTATAGCACTGCACTTAAACTCGATTAATTGGGTCCTTTTAAAAAGTGCCGAAATTAAATGCCCTTTTTTTCCCAAATTTTGCTCATTTTGTTACCATTCGGCATTTTAGCTGTAACTTTTTGCCAGTTACACGTTGAACAAAAAGTAGATGCTTAAATTAAAGAAAACTGTCTGGAGATAATGATAGGTTTTTAAATTTTTGAAAATGATGATTTTTTGACTGAGAAACAATCAATTGTTTGTAAAGTGCCGAAATTAAATGCATACATTTAATTTCGGCAATTTTCCATTTTTTTAAAAACTAATTTAATAAAGTAAAAAAACTACTTTCGTACAGTGAAACTATTGTGACGCAACGCAGTATCGTAAAAGCTTCAAAATGAGCTATCAAACATGAAAATCGGGCCATACAGTGAAAAATTACATCGGAAAAACAAAAAAGTGCCGAAATTAAATGCACTACCCTATAGTAATCAGGATTTGTTACCTGCTTTTCGCCAATTAGTCAAATTTTCGTCATTATTAAATATCTTAAAATATTATAATACTCTATATAAGTATAATAATTCAAAAGTAAATTGTGTGTAAATAAAAATGGGTAATTTTTGCTCTTTATTGCAATTGGTTTACTACAGTTGAACGCTCTGCAATAAAAACTGTCCGGAAAGACCTTAAGCTGTATTGTTCAGAAATAAGGTAAAACTTTTAAAATAAGCAATTTATATGATATATTTTAGTTAGTTAGTTGGTTAGTCGTGCACCCAGTTATAGAGTAAACGATTAACTGTCTATAGTTGTTGAATGCAAGTTGTTTGTTACTCTTAATTTTAATTAGAATTATATTAAAAGAACAATAACAATATGTTTTGCAATGCAATGAAGAATGTTAATCCGCCGGTAGACACGCTTACAGCTTAAGGCGCTTACCTGGAAATCCAGGTTTAGCTCAACTATTTTATGAATCACCCAACTATTGACAAATGAAAAGAATTTGAAATAGCCATGTAATATTAAATTTTCAAATGCAGGATGTAAGGAACTTTTAAATATACTTATTCGATTGCTTGATAAAATTTAATAACTTTTGACGTTGTGTTGGTGTTGAATAAGCAATAAGTTTCATGGAAGTATTCTTTCCCAGTCAAATATGCCTTAAAGAATCACAAGTATAAAATATATTTTCTTTTTAAAA
>JASAMX010024540.1:0-12212 GCA_030248175.1 Microlaimidae sp. YZB2_3
TATTGCTAAACTGTCTTAAAAACTCTTTAAATGAATTCAATATTTTGATTTCGGGGTTAGATGATACTTTTGGTGATATGAATATATTAATAATAGCAAAACATGGTTAAACGAAAGTATTACTAATCAAATGATAAACAAATCTGGTACCTATGACGTTTTTAAAAATGACAAACGAAATCATGAAGGAGGTGGTGTATGTGTCTCAATTAGGCGTATTTTGATGCCACTGAACTTGTTATCTTAAAACGATCTTCAAATGTCGAAGTAATCGCAATTGATTTTACAATTATAAATAAATAAAAACTAAGAATTATTTGTTAATATAGAAAACGACAAACTCCCGAATTTAATACCACAATTTTTCAACTGCTTTGAGACATCATTGAGGATTTTCAAGAATCAATCATTTTTTCTAGTTACTTTAATTTGCCAGGAATCATCTGGTTGTCTTTATTTATTTATTCGTCAGTAAATATGAAAATATGAATTTATACACAAAAACAACTAAAGCTTAGATATACATTAAACAGACGAAGGGCAGGTAAGGGTAACTTATGCTCACTTACCTACCAATACACAATACAATCAAGAAATAAGCACATAGACATTATACAAATTAAATAATATGTAGAAAAATTAGTCAAATAAAAGCAGTGATAAAAAAAATTTAAAAAGGTATTATAGAAATTGCAAAGAATTATAACATTTACAAAAACAATAACCCAAAAATCAATCTTTAATTTATAATTCATTTCATGTAGCGCTAAAATGATTTAAAACTAAGCGTTTAAGCTTCTATATAAAAAAAATAATAAACGTTTATACAGTAATCAAAATGAAAATAATTGGATCTTATTTTCTTTTTAAGCTTGGTTTAAATCATTTAGTCAACTCACCAACTGGAAATATCAATTATGTTAATTTAGTCTTACTTAATTATCCAAAAATTTTTACTCAAACTCAAGTTAAATCCGGTTTTTCTACTTCCGACCATAATTTTATTGAATTAACACTTAATCTTTATGTTTTTCTAAATTGTTGTGATACAGTAACTGAGCAAAGGTGATTAAGGTGATTATGATTTCTCCAAAGGTGATTATGAAATACTTTCTCTCTTTTTAATGACAGTAGATTAGGACCATCTTTTCGCATTTTGTTTTAATGTCGAAGAATATTGGCAGTGTTTCAAAGATATTTTCAAAGATATCAGACTTTTTTGTAAATATTTTATTTAGATGCCAACATAGCTTCAAGGCTAACAATTCCACTATAACCCATTTGATGTAAACTTTAAATTAATGGACTTTTTCTCTTAATAATAACAATCAGTTGATGTTATCTACTTGCACTTTGCAAAAGCTTTTGACACAGTATCACACCAAAAACTTCTGTACAAATTAAATAATATGGAGTTTCCAGAAGTTTTCTAAAATAAGTTGAGGCGTTTTTAGTTGGAAAATTTTAAAATGTTGGTAAGCGTTTAAGAATTATCTTTCTATGCTGTTAAAAATTCTGATCTGCATTAATGTATTTATTGGCTGTGTAAAACACTAAAATTAATTCTTTGCGGACGATGCTAAAGTTTATCTTAACTTCTCATTGGAGGACGAGGAAGCAAGGGAAAAACTATTTTAAGAAGATTTAAACCTTATTTGAAATTGGTTAAAGCAGTGGCAGTTGCAGCTGACTTAAGACAAATGTGAAGTTCTTCATCTTAAATTAAACAAACTTAATAAATCTTTTGACTATATTTTTGGTGACAAAATTCTTAGTAGTAATAAATTAATAAAGGGCTTAGGCGTGTTCATATCTCACGATTTAAGATTTTTCGAAAATTGTCAAATTGTTGCCAAAAAAGCATTAAAAATGATTTCTTTGATATTTAGAACATTCACTTCAAATTCAATTAAAAAACTTTTTAAGCGTTTATGTATCATATGTTAGACCCATTATTGAATATGCTTTCGCAGTATGGAACCCTTATCTGGCATAAGATCTGGAGATTATTGAAGGAGTTCAACGCAATTTCAGTTTTAATGTGCATGTAAAAGGCAGGGTGCACGCAGGTAAAACTGCTTGGAGGCAGGTAGGAGGCATGTGTCTCTGTCTCTTACGTTAAAGCATATACAGATTAGGAGACAGGTAGGAGGCAGCTCAAATTGCCTTGGAGGCACGTAGGAGGCAGGTAGGAGGCAGGTAGAAGTCAGAATAGAGGCAGGTAGAAGGCAGGTAGTAGCTATAGGTAAGAGAAAAGTAGGAAGCAGTAAAATTTCTGATGGAGGCAGGTAGGAGGCAGTTAAAAACCGATTTTCGCATTTTAGGCAACCCGTCCTCACCAGGTTAACATATAATTAAAACAATTTTTTTAACATAGGTGATGCCAAATTGGTAATTAAAATTTTATATGTACATTTTATATAAAACATAATATTACTAAATCATTCTTAGTTAATTTTTAAACAAATATTTTGCAATATTTGCTTTTGATCAAAATATAAATTATATATTGAAATATTAAACTGGCACAATGAACTTTTAGAATGCTAGAAACACTTGTGATTCAAACAAATAACATCAATATTAACACGCCATCACGCGAATACGCATACTTATTACCGCTATGGCTAAATATTCTAAACATTTCACGCCAATGCGTGGCAACTTTTGATTGTTTAATTTTAAATAACACAAAACAAATTACCACAAATGTAAATTTACCGTTTACTCCACTCTGAATCATTCCGCAGTGCAGTCCACCAAATCCATCTGGACATTTGCATCTGTAGCAATTATGCGGATCTCGATACCCACCATTCATGCATACACCATTTATACATCCGCAGGAACTGGAGCAGTAAGCCTGGTTCATTTGATAAATGTCAAGAAAAGTTGGCTGATAAGCGCTCCCGATTGTTTCCATGTATTTTACATCCTTAGTGATTATTGATTTAAAAAATTTATGTCTAGTAACGAGACCAGCCTAAAAATTAAAAAAAATTCAATTTTAACTAAGTTTTTCGATAGTTAACTAAGTGCTGTGAAAAATGTCACACGCCATAGTGTTGTGAAAATTAACAAATTAAAGCAAAAATATATAATCTATATATAAATAGACCTAATGTGTATATATATATATATATATATATATATATATATATATATATATATATATATATATATATATATATATATATATATATATATATATATATATGTGTGTGTGTGTGTGTGCGTGTGCATGTGCATGTGCGTGTGTGTCTGTGTGTGTTCCCTAACTCCTCCCAAACCACCCAACGGATTAAGGTGAATGAGGTATCATTGGAAAGCTTATAGCCCGGGAAGTGTCGTAAGGGGGTTGAATTTTAAAAAAAAATTCATGGACATCTTTATACTGGACAACGCATTTTCACTAAAGGGGAACCCTATGGATTTTTGAACTTTTTAAAAAATTTTGTCCTTAAATTGCTTGAAACTTATTGGAAAGAGTAATTAGGCAATGTAAAGCTAGAATATCATGTTTGTTTGAACAAAGGAACATGGACATCTTTATACTGGACAACGTTTGTTCACTAAAAAAAGGAATAACCTTGCTCCCCAACCACGAAAGGGATTGGGCTAAATGAGATATTATTGCAAAGGTTATAATCTGGGGAATGTCACAAAAAGTTGAAATTAAAAAAAATTGCATGGAAATCTTTAGCCTGGACAACACACTTTTACAAAAGGAGAAAACCTACCGACTTTGAAAATTGAAAATTAATTTTTTTGTCTTTGAATTGGCTCAAATTTATTAATGAGAGTGATTAGCCAATGTAAAACCAGAATGTGATGTTTTTGGTAAGGTTAACATGGACATCTTAATTCTGGACAAAATTTATTCACTAAAAAGGGGAGCGACCTTTCTCCCCAACCAGAAAAAGATTTGGGCTAAATGGAATATCGTAAAGCTTACAGGCTGGGAAATGTCATAAAAGTGTTGAAATTTACAAAAAATGCATGAACAACCTAAGGCTGGACAGCGCATTTGCGCAAAATGGGAGCACTGCGGACTGTGTAGGTTAAGAAATTTTTTTCATTGAATTGGCTTAAGCTTATTGGTTAGAGTAGTTAGTTAATAAAAAGCCAAAATATTTAGGTTTTTTTTTGTAAAAATAAACATGGACATCTTTGTACTGGACAATGTATTTTTCACCAAAAGGGGGATGGACCCTTTTTCCCAACCATAAATCAAATTACGTTAAATAGGGTATCATTGCAAAGCTTACAATATGGAAATTTCATACAGGGGTTAAGTGTTTAAAAAAATAACATGGACATTTTTAATCTGGACAACACATTTCATCAAAGGAAGCCTTATAAATTTATTTAAAAGTTAAATTTTTTTCTACTACAAATTCATGCCATTGCCATTGCTATTACTAATACATATTAGTAAATGGAACCCCGCGTATCATTTTTTTTGGAAACATCATCATGAACATATTTATGATGGACAACAATTTTTTTTCAAAAGTTGGGATCAACCTTTCTCCTAAACTACAAAAAAATTGAGCTAAATAAGATATAATTTGAAAGCTTACAGTTAAGAAAGTGTTATAAGAGGTTAAAATTAAAAAAAAACATGGACATCTGTATGCTGGACAAAGCACTTTTACCAAAAAAATGAAAAGAATCATCTTTGCTAACTACTGAATATTTAAATGAGATATCATTGCAAAGCTTACAATTTAGAAATTTATCATATAAGGATTAAATTTTGAAAAATTAGCAAATAAATCTAAAACATTTAAATATAATTATTTGTCAGCCGTAGGGCTGACACGGGCTACTTGTATACTGAAAAATGTGCAACTCCTATATAAAAAATTAGTCAAAATAGGCCATTATAATGAGTCTCTCCATTTAAATGGCACTCTCCATTATAATGGCATAGTAGTCATTTTAATTCGGCGAGTTGAAATGGAGAGGAAGCCATTATAATAGTCATTTATTGATTTCAATGCAATTCAATATTGTTCAATGCGCGAATCGTTCAGGCGCGGAATTTAACACTGAGCAGCACTGACGCGGAATATCTTCTGCGGATATGCAGTGAAAAGAATCCCTCGCGCATCCAGCTGCACTGTGTTAAACTGCTCGTCCAGTTTGTCCAGCAGCACTGTATTGGAATTCTTTCTGCGGATTTGCAGCGGTTTTTGGACAAAAAAGATACCAAAGGGTCAATCATAAGAGATGGGCAAAGGCAAGGGGGGCTATATTCATTTCCAATTTTTTTAACATCTTATTTGAAAAAAACCGATATTATTAATTATGGAATCGTTTTTCTGTGTTTTAAGGTGTTGTTGAAAACCGAAAATGTAGCCAAATTTAAGGTGGATTTTGTTTTTTGCTATTTTTAAGATTAAAATTTAAAAGAAACCCCACAAGAGTGGAATAAAATATTTACTACGATTCTTTTTAAGTTGGAAGGTTGTAATAAAAGTCATGTTATGTGGAAATAGTTTTTTCACTTCAAAAAAACTCAGCAAACAACACAACTTGCAAAAACAAAATTTTTAAGGTTTTGACATAATTATTTAAAGCCTCGCTATTAAATATAAAATTGGAAACGGAAAAAAACATAATTATGTACCAAGAAAAATACAATAGGTTAAAACTGTAACCTTCCAATTATTTTTTATCGGTTTTGGAAATAGTTATGTTAAGTTTTGCTTGGTGGTCGAAGGTTAGGCACCTCAGAATTTTTTTAGCTTTAAAATGTCATATAGTATTTGTGATCACGTCATATATGTTTTGCTTCGTGTGATAGGTTGTCGGAGGAGCAGCGGCAAAACAGGGCTTCAAAATGAAGGTGGGAATATGGCTAAAAGAATGCCACGCGGGCGGGTTATTAGAAAGGTGCAGGCGCGTTATTAGACATAAATGTGGGCGTCCCTTTATGCGCGCGGTGTCCTTTGATGCGCAGGGGATTCCTTCAGTTTAGAACAATGGATTTTGACGCACCTTGGTTTTAAAAAAAAGAGTTTAAACATACACTGATCTTTAAGTGTAACAGAAATATTCCAGATTTTTAGTAGAATAACAAAAATAGCTAAAACTAAAGAGTTTCAGGCTAAATTTAAGGGCGTAACCGCTCTCCACAAGGAAAAAATAAATAATAAACGTGCGAACGAAGAATTTTTTTCAAAAAAGTTGCCAGTGGTTATGTGACCAATTGTTATTACGTTGCGTCACATGTTTCTCTCTCTGTACGTGATATTTTTTTCAAAGAAAGGGTGGTTACTTTAACACCCTGCTATTTTTACCCTGATAAAAATAATCTTTAGTTCTTGATTTTTTTTATCCAGGCTTGGCTCGATTGTAAGAACCAAGGAAAAAATTATCCTCAAAAAAATTTAAAAAGTGGCCGAGTTTAAGTTACTTAACCTAAAACCTAAATATAGCTATAAAGCTATAATTAGGTTCCCTACAAGGAAACTTGGTTGTACAAATATTTTTTCGCCCAAGTTCAACATGTTATTCTGCAAAAATACTTAAAGTAAGCATTGAGCACACAAGCGTAATTTGATAAAAACTGAACTCAGGTAAAAAATAATCTATACTTATAATACATTTGTATGATAACAATTTCCTTTTTTTTTGATTTTTTTTAAAACTGGTTTTTATTGTAGAAATTCCAAATAAAAAGTGGCTCTCAATCTCTCTACTATAAAATTTATGTGTGTTATGACACAGCCGGGTGGCGGTCGCACAAATAACACAATAACAGCGCAATCCTGTTTATTATTAATTTTAAGTATTATTATATTTTGCAAGCTTCAGAAGTCTTAACATAGCAATATCATCACTGACCTGGCATTCTGCCCAGCGTTTAAAGCATACAACGTACCATTTTCCGTGAGTATTATTAATTTTTTAAAACAATGTAGTAACCGGAAATACACTAATTGGTTCTAAGTTGCGCGAGTCACTTACGACCAATTACCGCATGTCATTTTTAGAAACTTCCGGAACAATGAGCGCTGTGTTGCAAAGTCTCTACGCGTGATTATAGCTGTGTTCCTGTTCGAATCACTTTTCATCTCTGGGCACTACATGTGTTGTGGTTATTAACAGCGTTCTGATATTTTTTTCGTTTATAATTGACTGTCTTACTTTCTTAAGTAGTGTCGCATCAATTTGTTTGCTTCAGGTGTCTTCTTTCGTAAGCACCTCAGTTCATCAATTCAGGCTCCTTGTAAATTGCCTGGTTGTTTGCCTTTTGTGCCTTACTGTCGTAAGCACGCTTGATTGTTTTTGTGCCTTGCTTTCGCAAGCACGTCATATCATTTAACTATGGCGAGTAATGCCTCTGGTATGCCAATGAGCCTCGGGCTCCTCCCAGTTCTGTTAGAAGAACGGGTCCATCGTCAATTTTGTCACATTCAAGAGATGTCGTTTGTAGGCAGTCTCGGTCACCAAAAAGAAGCTTAGTCCCTGGACGAGCCTCTCCTAGTCGTAGCAGAGAACTCAACACCTCTCATAGAAAGAGACGCGAGGCTTCCAGTTCAAGCAGGCATTCTTCTAGTTCCTCCTCGCAGAGTGAAAGTAACAAATTATCTGGGGAAAAACGTGTGGAAAAGCATAAAAGTGACCGGAAACGTAGGGAAAAAACGCCTTTGTTGGTGTCGACTCCAAGTGACACCCTTTTGTCTCCCATTACTTCAAGAGTGAAACAATGAGTTGAAAAGTCCAGTCCAGCGAAAAAGCACACTCATAAAAAAGATGGTACTCCTTTTTCTAACAAGAGTTCAGTGCGATCACAGTCGTCAAGTGGTTCAAACAAGTGTTCCATCAAACAACGTTCTAAAAGCTTATCGTCCGAACGTTCAAGATCTGGATTGCCGGCTAACGCTTTACCCAAAAGTATAATTGCTCCGACAGTGACAGCGCGGTCCCAATCTTTGATTTTTTTTGCGAGAACCAGTAGCAAATAAAACTTGGGAGAAGTACGCTCTGGGACTTTATCTGGATAAACAATCACATTCTGCGTTTCGTGAAGCACTAAAAAACGGGTGGAAGGTGTTTACCTTAACAAAACCACCTTCCATTGATAACAAATGGATAGTTATGTTGAAAGAGTTTGGAACAGAGGTGCCGTTTATGGATGGAGCACTGCAAGACGTCCAACAACAGCTAATTGACTGTTGGCATCCATTGCTTATGCTCTTAGAAACAGTTGAACAAGCAGAACAGAAAAACGATACGCTCTCATCTGGAACAATTAAAAAAATATCTTGCGGTGCAACTCAGCAAATAAATTATCAGCGGCGTAAAGCTATTTACAACGCAATTGAATACAAAGTTTGGCCTCATGGCCGTTCTTTAGGTGCTCCAAATATGGACAAACAGGTACGAAGCCTTTTACAATCCACACCGATTTTGCCCACAGAGGAAACAAACCTGCAAAATAGCGATTCTGCGCCACTCTTGTTTGGTAAACATTTTTTGTTACTTTTGGCGACGCGTTCTCAAAGTCTTAAAACCGCACGTGATGCGGTTGGCCCCTATTTGGAAAGCTTGTACAGCGAAATTGCCGTCGCTGACGCCAAACGCCGCTCTTTGCAGAAACGTCCTGCTCCACAGACTTCTTCGCTTAATTCAGCGTCAAAACGTCCGCGGAATGACCGCAGATTTTTTCAACCGGTTTCTCATCCCACCAGTAACAACAGAAGTGCAGTGGGCAGTAACCAGCGATCATACCACTCTAATTTTAGACGACGCAGTAACAACTACCGCAAACCAGTTAAACGGCGTGAAAATTTGGACGGATTTTGGAAGCCTTTTCTGCCAAACAGATTGGAACAAAAGTATGATTTAAAATCTTTATGTAGTCATTTTCCTATAAAAAATGTAAATACGGCAGTTGGTGGTAGAACAAAATTTTTTACCAAAAACTGGGAAAAAATTACAAAAGATCCTTGGATTCTCGAAACCGTTACGGATTTTAAGCTTAATTTTGCTTTTGAACCGGAAATACAAGTAAATAAGCCCAAAGAGCTATAATTTAGTGAGACATAAACAGAAGCGGTAGACTTAGAAATTTAAGAAATGCTTGAAAAGAAAGTGTTAGAAGTTTGTTTAACGTCAGAACATAACGATTTTTATAGTCAGATTTTTGCGCACTACAAAAAAGACGGTAGTTTAAGACCAATCATAAATTTATGTGATTTGAATCAGTGTTTAGAATACAATGATTTTAAAATGGAGGGTCTTTATATGATTCCCGGTTTGGTGAAACATATTTTACAATATTTCACAATTTTACATATTTTACAATTCCTATTCATGCGGAATTTTGAAAATATTTAAAGTTTTCGTGGCATGCTAAACATACCATTGTAGAGCGCTTCCTTTTGGTTTAGCAGTGGCTCCGTGGGTATTTACTAAAGTATTTAAACCTATCTTATCTGTTTGGAGGAAACAATGTATCAGGGTGATTATATACTTAAATTACATTTTAATAATGAATGAATCCCAAAAATTTTTGGAACAAGAATTAAAAATTTGTTCTACCTTAGAGGCTTTGGGTTTTGTAGTTAATGAGAAAAAATTTATTTTGAAACCAGTGCATTCTCTCAAGTTTTTGGTTTTAATCTTGGATACTAGAAGTTTGACTCTTATTGTTGCACAGTGTAAAATTGAAAAAAATTAATCCCTTGCAAGGACGTTATACGCTACGTTACGCTACGTTACGTTACGTATACGTTACGTATACGTATACGTTACGTTACGTATACGCTACGTTACGTTACGTAAAATAAATATAACGTTACGCTACGTTATATTTATTTTACGTTAATAGAGCCCTTTTATGGAAATTTGATAGATTTATAGGGTTAACGGTCTCTGTTTCTTCAGCGTTGCTGCCTAGTGCTTTGTTTTCTCGCAGCTTACAACGAGACTTAATTGTGGGCGTTTGAGCTTTTGATTCTTTTGACCCTAACATAACTTTATCAAGCGAAGCTAAAGCTGAGCTAAAACTGTGGAAAGACACGGTTTGGAGCTGGAACGTTGTAGTATAATGAGGCCGACACCTGATATAACTATTATGACAGACGCCTCTCTTAAGGGCTGGGGTGCTGTTTGTGGTGCTAATAAATGCATGCATTAATAAATACATAAATGCAAATGCTAATAAATGCATGTTTGTGGTTTTGGTCAGCATTAGAAAAACAAAAGCACATTAATTTTTTAGAGCTTAACGCAGTTTTTATAGGGTTAAAAGCTTTTGTAGTGGATTGTGGAGATAATAATATCTTAGTTGAGTGTGATAATCAAACTACAGTAGCCTACTTAAATCATCAAGGTGTAACAAAATCTGAAAAACTTTGTGCGTTAAGTATTTCTATTTGGTCATGGTGCTTGCAAAGAAAATTGTTATTAAAAGCGGTTGACATTCCAGGTATACAAAACACGGAAGCCGATCTGGAAAGTCGGAAAGATGGGGACTCCTCAGATTAGAAGTAAATCCAGAAGTTTTTCAGGAACTCAATTGAATGTTCGGTCAATCCAAATAGACCTTTTTCGTGTCAAGACACAACACCCACCTTCCGCTGTTTTTCAGTCGGCTGCCAGATCCGGAAGCCGCTCAAATAGACGCCCTTTCTTAAGATTGGACGGGAAGGAATTATTACGCGTTCCCTCTATTCAACTTGATCTGTCGAATTCTTCACAAGATCAAGGAAGATCAAGCCACCGTCCTGCTGATAGCTCTGGCGTGGCCACAACCGTGGTTTCTGCATCTTTTAACTTTTTTGAGGGATCTTAAGCAGCTTCTTCCATGCAGCCTAGATCTTCTATTGAACCCAGATCGAAACACACATTTTCTGTTGCACGGCAACAAACTGCAGCTGGCGGCTTGGCCAATATCAGGAGTCGCCTCGGTCAGAAAGAATTTCCCAAGAAGCAGTCAACCTTGTCGTCAGTCAATTAGCGGACTCCACTAAGCGTCAGTATGAATCGGTCTTCAGAAAATGGCATATGTGGTGTTCCAAAGAACAGATTGACCCCTATCAGCCAATTGTAAAAAACTTTGTGAATTTTCTGGCATATCTGTATTCTTTAGGCTTGGAATACAGTTCTATAAATACTTGTCGAGCGGCGGTAGTTTCGTTTTTACAAAGTGCTAGTTCATCTAAAAGGCTTTCAGCTCATCCTTTTGTTTCGTCAGTTATAAAAGGAATATTTAGGAAAAAACCACCCAAACCACGTTATAAATTTTCGTGTGACATAAACATAGTGCTAAAATTTTTTAAATCCTGGGGTCCTTCAGAAAGCCTTAATTTAATGCAAATTTCTTTAAAACGGTGTATGCTTATTGCTATTTGTTCACCTCAAAGAGTTTCTGAGTTGGCAAAATTGTCGTTGAAATTTATGCAAGTATCTCAAGATTTCGTTTGTTTTTATATACTTGATATGACAAAAACAAGGTGGATGGGACCCCCGATAACAGTGCTTTTTGAAACATTTAGATCGGATCCTTTGCTTTGTCCCATTTTAACTTTAAGTGTTTACCACATGCACCCAGAAATTCACCAAGAAAAATTTTGTCATGCTCCAAAAATGCAACATCAATCCAGGATCTCTCGTAAAAAATTGCTCAAACAGGTCTTGCTATAACTCAAATTAAAGCAAGCTTGTCTCGAGACATTCCTGCAATATTCGAAAAGCTCAATGGTTTGGCCGATGAAGTGGGGTCCCAGGTTTTGGTTTCACAAGCTCCAAAATCTTATGCGGATATCACCAAGCAGGGCCTATCACCCACTGGGGCCCTATTGTTTACCACCAGCTAAAAGAAATTCTTTCAGAACAACAAATGAAGACACAGAGCCCGTATTTACTAGGAGCCCTATCCGCTTAGTTTCACTATAAAATTGCTTTAAAGTGACACTTTTACTTTTTGTTGAATTTACTAGCCCCACTAAGACGATATGTGCACTAACTATTCAGCGATATTTGCTTAGGGTGGTAGAGACCGCCCAAGATGAGCACTATAAAATAATTATAGATAAAAATACAATATTTGAGCTAGTTTTTTACGCATTTTTGCAAGTTTTTTTAAGTTATATGTTCAAATAAGGTGTTAACACATATGCAATGATAAAAAACAAACGCATAATAATTTTATTAAATATGAGAAAATCATAGTTTTTATTGTGGATTTGCTT
>JASAMX010024547.1:0-59916 GCA_030248175.1 Microlaimidae sp. YZB2_3
TACTTACTTACTTTAACAATTAATTATTAATAAATCTACATAGAATCTACATAGATACTGCGTGCAAAACATTAGAAAGTATTTATGTATTAAATTGAGTCTAAAACACTAACTGCATAAGCTTAAAACAAAAATTATTTTTACACAATACATGTTTAATAAAAACAGATAACAAAAGACAAAAAGCATTATTTTGTGGCCGGTAAACGGTATTTTAAAAGAAAAAAACTCCAAAGATTCGACAGCAGACCGCTCGATTTATATACCCGTGTCATATTTTCGGTCTGATTACAATGGCGATGTAAATAGCAACGTCTGTCAGTTCAAACCTAGTTAATAAAACTTTCAAGTTAAAAATTGCCTTAATTAGCCTAGCGTTGTACTTGTACAATAGTATGTTTTAGCTTTCGATGTGAAAATAACACTGGTGGGTATTGGAACAATCGAGGGTTCCACTTTGGCGTGCCAAGTGACCGGTTTTGAAAATGAGCCGGAGGGACTCGTTGTCAGGTGGTTCCACACCGACGCTACCGGCATTTCCAACGAAGTCAGCACTACTGGACAGTAATAGTTTTCCTTTTCGAGCTAATAAAACAACAGGCTTAAACACTAATTTTTTGATAATTAGGTACCAGACCTGTGCACGATCTGAAAATGCCCCCTCCCCACTTGATTGCCCCCCTCCGCAAATTTTTTACAGTTTTTAACCTATTTCAATGTATTTTAAGCCATTTTAGACCTATTTTTACCTTTTTTTGCTTTTTTTGTCCCTTTTTTCCCTTTCTCCCTTTTTTTTTCACTTTTTTTCTCCTTTTTTTCTCTTTTTTTCTTTCTCTCCTCTGCTTGTCCAGAGTTTTATTGCCCCCCCCCTGTTTCAAAAAAATTGACCTCCCCCGTTTTGAAATTGCCTCTCTCCAAGGAAACACCGCGGGGGCAGTGCACAGGTCTGAGGTACTGAATTTGTGATTCATCTATAATTTTTTTTATTTTTTACTTTTAAATATGCTGCAATATACGGTTTATAAATTTATAAACCGTATATACACTTATATACTAAGAACTAAGTCCTAGTTTATACCGAAGTGACAAGTGACAACGAGCTTACACCGCAGCGACAATTGAAAAATAACGGTGTAAACGCGCGCAGAGCGTGTTGTCAATTGTTACTTGTCAATCTAGCCAGCCACGCTAGAGTCTAGCGGAAACGAACCCTAAAACTTGACCTTTGAGAAATCCTTAAACTTTGTCCTTTTTGTTAACATTTCAACAATACTATAGTTATTTATTAACCGAGAGATGAACCCTTGACTAAAACCTTATACAGCAACAGTGCCAATACAGGTTTTTAGGTGGTCACATGGAATTTCAATGGCCGACCCACCCTTTTCCTAAGAAAACAAAATGAAACGCTTTTTATAACAAGAAATATTGGCATAATAATGTTTAAATTATTATTAAAGGGTTGTGTACAGGGAGGTGGATTGGAAAACGCACAATTTAATTGTAAAAGATGCACAAATGAGTGACAATGGAGTTTACACGTGCAAAGCTGAGCTTGATGGTCAAACTTCACAAAAGAACTTCACTCTCAGTCCTATTTGTAAGCGTATTTTTTGTATGTTTATTTTATTTAATGATTATAAATTTTTATGTTATATAAATCTCACAAAGACAAAAATAAAGAACACAATTTCAAAGCTCTTTAAAACTAATAGCTCAATCTATCACAAAATATTTTTATGGACATTTAAATTTAGAAGCTCAGAAACATTTTAGCTCCAGTTGAATTCAACGATTGCAAAGACTTGCAGCTTCCTCGTTTTGGAGAAGATGCTAGAATTACCTGTCTGGTCACTGAAGATAAAATATCTTATTGGACTAAATCCGCAGCTAAGCTTAGCGATGGTAAGTGTTGTAATTAAGCTCTAAATTTTGGATAAAGTTAACGTTAACTAAATTGTTTCTTTACAAAAATATATTTTGTTTTCTAATTTGAAGAAGATTCTCGGGGCTACAAATTTGAGAACAACAATCAGATCCTCGTGATTCCGGCTTACGAACCGGCCACCGATGACGGAATATACGTCGCCAACATCCTTAACATCAAAGCTGGAACACTGAAAAGGAGAAAGATCGACGTTCTCGGATTTGGTATGTTTCCAATATTGTGTTTTTGATAGATTGTGTTATTGTGTTTTGTTGTGCTTGTAAGTAAATAAAAGAACCGGTGCCAAGGCTTGCGGGTTATTATGATATTCTTTTAAGTTACTATTATCATTTGTTTTAAACAATATTTTTTAAGAGCAGAACCAATGTCATATTTATGTGTCAAATAGGATTATGTTTTAATAAATAACCTGGAAATGAGTTCTAGTTCCTTTTTTGATATTATCTAGGTTGGTTGCTATTTCTTAGGATACCTCCTATCTTAAAGGAAAAATTGAGAATGACGAACAAAATTACAATTTGACAATTTAAAATGTGTAGTATAATTGAAAACTTCTCTGCACGTGATATTTTCTCAAAAAACGAGTGGTTATTTTACCGCTCATCTATTTCACCCTGATAGAATTTATTTTTATTTATTATAAAATTTATTGCACATTATGTAATTGATGATGGGCTGTCGTTTAGTAATTTTAGTTTTGGTGTGACATTAAGTGCCGCCACGGTTCTGATGCGCTGCCATGTAACTAATGCGCCACCTCCGCATGAAAAAAATCAGCTATACCATTTAGAATGATTAGACTAATTTTCATAATGTTTAGTAGACATATGCAAGAATGAATAAGAGTAGAGATTGTCCAACTGTGTCTAAAAAAATTAGTCTTTATTGTGTTATTAATAATTTAAGCAATCCAAATGTAGATGTTGTATTATGTAAAAATAGAAAGTCGCGTATGCAAAACTCCCAAATGAAAATTTTCTACATAATAAACTAATGAATAATTCAAATTAGTCAAAATATTTCACGTGTAACCTATAAAACTATTTATACATCCGCTGCAACAACAAACCTAGAATACTTAATAACATTACATAGAAAAAATTTTACCTGAGTATTTTACATTCATTTTTTGTAGTTTGAAACTTGCAAAGTAAAAAATTGTAAACTCGAAATGTAAGCATGAAATTTTTCATTTATAATATTTTTTGGAATTTAAATTGTAAAAAATAATCCTTTAATTTAAAAAACAAACCAAATGTTATATCCGAAATTCATTGCAAGAAACCAAATTGTCCAAAGAAAAGTAAGATTTATAAAAATTACATGTATAAAAAACCTTGCAAACCAGGAATCAAAAGCAAAGAAATATAAACGCAAGAAAATGAGTTGTGCAGAGAGCGAACTGTAAACTCGAAATGTAAACATGAAATTTTTCTACATAATGCTGGCGACTAATTCAAATTGCTTGAAATATTTGATGTTTTAATATATAAAATAATTTATACGTTGGATTCAACAAAAAAAAACGTTGAATATTTAACAAAATTACGTTAAAAAAAATCATTAAGGAGTTTTACGTTCGCGGTTAAGAATAATCTACATACAATATTGCGTAGAAGAATTATTATGTGGATTATTCCACAAACTGTAGATTATTCCACAGGTCGTAGTAAATTTTTCATATGATAAAAAAATGACACCGTGGAATAATCTACCTCTAAATTGAACAACTGTTTAACACACAGTCGGACATTCTCTACTCTTATGCATTCTTGCCAATACTATACAAAACGTTGCTAAAAAAGCTCAGGCAGCCCAAGCTTAACTTTATTTTCGTTTAATTCCCAACACTAATCCAATATTTTAAATTAAAAACAAATAAATTAAACTGTTTTGGTCTTTAAAGTTTTAAACAATTTTTTTTAAACTTAGTTTAGTTTCAAACGGAAAAAAACAAAAAAGTGGCGGATGTGTGTGTGTGTGTGTGTGTGTGTGTGTGTGTGTGTGTGTGTGTGTGTGTGTGTGTGTGTGTGTGTGTGTGTGTGTGTGTGTGTGTGTGTGTGTGTGTGTGTGTGTGTGTGTGTGTGTGTGTGTGTGTGTGTGTGTGTGTGTGTGTGTGTGTGTGTGTGTGTGTGTGTGTGTGTGTGTGTGTGTGTGTGTGTGTGTGCGTGCGTGCGCGCGCGCGCGTGTGTGTGTGTGTGTGTGTGTGTGTGTGTGTGTGTGTGTGTGTGTGTGTGTGTGTGTGTGTGTGTGTGTGTGTGTGTGTGTGTGTATGCGTGTGCGTGTGCACACGCACACATACGTTTTACTAAAAACTATTTGATTAAATATAATGTTGACAAAATATAATTTGCTAATAGGTACTGCCAACATAGTTCGATAATACTGCGTGCAAAACATTAGAAAGTATTTATGTATTAAATTGAGTCTAAAAAACTAACTGCATAAGCTTAAAACAAAAATTATTTTTACATAATACATGTTTAATAAAAACAGATAACAAAAGACAAAAAGCATTATTTTGTGGGATGTAAATAGCAACGTCTGTCAGTTCAAACGTAGTTAATAAAACTTTCAAGTTAAAAATTGCGTTGATTAGCCTAGCGTTGTACTTGTACAATAGTATGTTTTAGATTTCGATATGAAAATAACACTGGTGGGTATTGGAACCGAGGGTTCCACTTTCGCGTGCCAAGTGCAAGATTATGGATATTTATATCCCGAAAGACTCGTCGTCAGGTGGTTCCACATTGACGCTACCGGCATTTCCAACGAAGTCACCACTAATGGAGAGTAATAGTTTTCCTTTTTGAGCTAATAAAACAACAGGCTTAAACACCAATTTTTTGATAATTAGGTACCAGACCTGTGCACGGTCTGAAAACGCCCCCTCCACACTTGATTGCCCCCCCCCGCAATTTTTTTGCAGTTTTTAACCTATTTCAATGTATTTTAAGCCATTTTAGACCTATTTTTACCTTTTTTTGCTTTTTTTGTCCCTTTTTTCCCTTTCTCCCTTTTTTTCACTTTTTTTCACCTTTTTTTCTCTTTTTTTCTTTTTCTCCTCTGCTTGTCCCCAGTTTTATTGCCCCCCTGTTTCAAAAAAATTGACCTCCCCCGTTTTAAAATTGCCTCCCTCCAAGGAAACCCCGCGGGGGCAGTGCACAGGTCTGAGGTACTGAATTTGTGATTAATCTATAATTTTTTTTTTGAAGTTTACTTTTAAATATATGCTGCAATATACTATTTATAAATTTATAAAACGTATATACACTTATATACTAAGTCCTAGTTTATACCGAAGTGACAAGTGACAACGAGCTTACACCACAGCGACAATTGACAGATAACGGTGTAAACGCGCGCAGAGCGTGTTGTCAATTGTTACTTGTCAATCTAGCCAGCCACGCTAGAGTCTAAAACTTGACCTTTGAGAAATCCTTAAACTTTGTCCTTTTTATTAACATTTTAACGATACTATAGTTATTTATTAACCGAGAGATGAACCCTTGACTAAAACCTTATACAGCAACAGTGCCGATACAGGGTTTTAGGTGGTCACATGGAATTTCCATAGCCGACCCACCTATTTCCTAAGAAAACAAAATGAAACGCTTTTTATAACAAGAAATATTGGTATAATAATGTTTAAATTATTATTAAAGGGTTGTGTACAGGGAGGTGAATTGGAAAACGCACAATTTAATTGTAAAAGATGCACAAACGAGTGACTATGGAGTTTACACGTGCAAAGCTGAGCTTGATGGTCACACTTTACAAAAGAACTTCACTCTCAGTCCTATTTGTAAGCGTATTTTTTGTATGTTTATTTTATTTAATGATTATAAATTTTTATATTATATAAATCTCACAAAGACAAAAATAAAGAACACAATTTCAAAGCTCTTTAAAACTAATAGCTCAATCTATCACAAAATATTTTTATGGACATTTAAATTTAGAAGCTCAGAAACATTTTAGCTCCAGTTGAATTCAACGATTGCAAATTCTGGCAGCATATTCCTTCAGGAAAAGATGCTAGAATTACCTGTCTGGTCACTGAAGATAAAATATCTTATTGGACTAAATCCGCAGCTAAGCTTAGCGATGGTAAGTGTTGTAATTAAGCTCTAAATTTTGGATAAAGTTAACGTTAACTAAATTGTTTTTTTACAAAAATATATTTTGTTTTCTAATTTGAAGAAGATTCTCGGGGCTACAAATTTGAGAACAACAATCAGATCCTCGTGATTCCGGCTTACGAACCGGCCACCGATGACGGAATATACGTCGCCAACATCCTTAACATGAAAGCTGGAACACTGAAAAGGAGAAAGATTGACGTTCGCGGATTTGGTATGTTTCCAATATTGTGTTTTTGATAGATTGTGTTATTGTGTTTTGTTGTGCTTGTAAGTAAATAAAAGAACCGGTGCCAAGGCTTGCGGGTTATTATGATATTCTTTTAAATTATGAAACTATTATCATTTGTTTTAAACAATATTTTTTAAGAGCAGAACCAATGTCATATTTATGTGTAAAATAGGAGTATGTTTTAATAAATAACCTGGAAATGAGTTCTAGTTCTTTTTTTGGTATTATCTAGGTTGGTTGCTATTTCTTAGGATACCTTCTACCTTAAAGGAAAAATTGAGAATGACAAACAAAATTAAAATTTGACAATTTAAAATGTGTAGTATAATTCAAAACTTAGATGTGTAGTATAATTTGAAACTTAGATGTGTAGTGTACTATAATTTGAGTGATTTTTCAGTGAAGCCGAGGTTTCGAAGTGGTGAAACTCCTGAAAACAACAAAGTGGTAAACAGGAGGGTTGTGGTAGATGATGAGGGTTGGGACGTGGTTCTAGCCTGCGATATCACCGGCGTTCCCGAACCCCAGTATAATTGGACCAAAGTAAATCCACAATTAGTGACTATTAATGTATTTACAATTCTGAAATTATAAATTTAAGTATAGTAAAGAGTTTTAATGTGATATTAGAAAGTTGATTAAATCATTGAATAAATGTAAAAAAATTAATGTGGGTTTTTTTTTAATATGACTGTGAAATTAAAATTAAATTAAATTTAAAATTAACGTGAATTAGCGATTAATATCAATGTTACATAGAATAGCCTAAATGATTGATTTACTAAGAAAAAACAATATTTTGTACTAGCTAATTGGTTTGAAGCAACTTTCAATAATTTATTTACGTACCTATATTTAAAAATATCTCAACTGAGAAAATTAATAACTTCTCATTTACTTTGTCCAAATACTAAAGTTTAAAACAAATAATTTAATGTTAGCTTATTGTCTTAGTCGTTGAGAAAATAGAGTTGTCCGTCAGAAGTGTTTGTTTTCAGGTCAACTCAAAAAATTACTTAAACTGATTTAAGAAAAAAGCGAAACTGTTAACAAATAGTTTAAAATAGTGTTTTGTCGCGTTTTTAAAATGTACATAAGTATTATTATAGGCTAAGTGTATCTTCAAAACAAAATATAATATTTAATTACTATAATATTCGAATATAAAATTAACAGGAAATTAATACGAAAAAACTACTTTTTTACATTAGTTAAA
This sequence comes from Microlaimidae sp. YZB2_3, assembly GCA_030248175.1. NCBI lineage: Eukaryota > Metazoa > Nematoda > Chromadorea > Desmodorida > Microlaimidae > Microlaimidae sp. YZB2_3. The sequence goes on from JASAMX010024547.1 coordinate 7,539, forward strand.
AAGTAGTTGTTAAACGTGGGTGGAAAAACGAAGCTACAATGCTGGGTTTTTAGCTAGTTGTTTTAGATTTCATGTGTAGAATAGGATAGTTTCGAGATCAGAGTAGAGTGCACCCTGCAATTACATGTGTTTTGTTTGTTTCTTTTTTATAAAAACCGTTACCCCTCTTATTAATCGCAATCCAAAAAAAAAAACTATTTTGTCAAGGATTTTCCCAAAACGTCTGTCTGATCTACTGCGATAAAACTAGTTTTTTGTGAAAATAACAAATTAACGACATGATTTTAATTTAAACACGTTATTAGAATATTAGGCTATCAAGGTAAAAAATACTGAAATTTAGGGAAAGAAGCCGGGGTCCCTGGATTTTTTTTAAAACGGCACGATTTTGAGGCTAGGGAGCAATTGAACCCCACCCTGCCCTTTTCTTTTATTTTTATCAATTGAGTGGGGAGCAGTTGGGCAGGTGGTGGATTGAGTTGGCGGATTACCTTTTACACTAGCGTAGCGGGTTACACTTCTTCTAAAATTTGAGAATATTCTGGGTACCTCTTCCCAAAAATTAGGAGGTCTCAATATTAAAAACGCTAAAAATAAGTTATTGGGGGGAAAATCCGGAAGGCTGCCCACATATATTATGGATTTCGGCAATTTCCGGATTTTTTTGAGGTGTGTAATCGCCAACCCTTCTCACTGCGTGCCCACCTGCGGTATACGATTATGGATACCTAGAAATTAAAATTGTTTGCAGAATTAAGCGCGTAAAACATGCGTAAATTCTGATTTGGGTTCTTTAATCATATAAAAGCAAAATTATTTTTTTGAATGTACTCCAAAACATGGAAACATCTTATAAAAGGAAGCAGAAAATTTTTTCGAAACGGAAAGCCTAGTACTTAGAAAAACCTACCTCTATACTATTTAGTATTTATGTTAGGCCAAGAGCAGGCCTTAGTTATTCAGCTGGGTACTTTGACCGACTTTTGGTTTAAAATTTAAAAAAAAAATCTTAATTTTGACCGGAAAAACATTCGTAGGTGATAAGGATAGACAGATACAGACGTGTGGACCGTTTCATTGGGAGCGGGGGGGCGCAGATTAAAGTATCTCAGGCTTCAGGTCTCCAGCTTAATTCAGAAGGGTACTTTCTTAGACCCGTTTTTAAAATCCCTTTTTTTTATTTTGTGAAGTTGCAGTTTTACAAACTGCTATTGCAAACATTTAATATCACAAACTATTTCACAATTTTTACAGATATTGAGAAAGGCAGGGGTTTTTTTTGTTTCACGCGCCATTTTTTCGTTTTAACACGTTCGTAGCCGGTATAATAAGTTTTAATTGTTTTTAGTAAATAAAACGTGGTGCAAATATGAAAGAAACTTTGTAAAAATGTAAAATAATGATTTGGATATACCCTTTTTTGATTTTGGGTGACATTCGTACCAGTCAAACTCGCAATATTAGTTTACTTAATTTTTTTTAAAATTGTATCTATCTTCTCAAAAACAAAAAAACATTTAATGCTTAACTGGAAAACTATTATATAAAATCAAATTGCTTGCGTGTGCACAGACTTTAACTCCTTAGTTTGAAGTCTTTAAATTTTCTACTGAGGAGTTTGAGTTTTTGCAGCCCGTAATGCTAAAAAATGGCTGCATTTTTATTTCAACCACACCAATTTAAGAATACATAAATAGGTAAGAAATTTTGATTTTTAAATACATTAATTTGTTACATTTGAATTTTTTAAAAAATATATTGTTGCATTTTTTTCAGTGCTTTCACTTAAAAATTTTGAAATTTGTATTTGTCACGATATTAATGTGTCAGTTATTAACCTACAACTTTTATTTTATTTTTGAAAAAAAGTTAGAAGCAAAATTCATAATTTTAGATTGTACTTATTTTTATGCCTTTTTTCCGTTTTTAAAATTTTTAACAAAGTTATGAAATAAACTGCGTATGTGGGTAGATAAATGATATGACGATCTATCTGGCCATATGCAGTTCATTGACAACTTTGCGCATGGCGAAAATTACAGCCGATGGCTGAAATTAGAAGTCGCCGAATTTAGGTCGGTTACCAAAAGTCACCTAAAGCTACCAGATAACCAGAATATTAAATTTTTCATTGTCAATGAACCTTTATAGGTGTGATTTAATTATCACTTGCTCAACAATCAAAATTATGAAAAAAATTATGGATGGAATTTTGTTACAATTCACGTAACTTTTTTTCTTAGTTTTTTAAAATATTTAGTGGACAAATTTTATTAAATTATTTAATATACGTAGAAGAGCGCTGGTACCACTTGTATTCTTTAATTTTTTGCAAATTTAGAAAATAATAAAATTCGCATCCAGTAAATACTTGCAATATTATCAATGTTAGTTGGTATTACATTGTTTTTGTTTCGTATTTATTAGTCACTGCAGTGTGTTGATTTTGAAATCTTAAGAATTTTTTTAATTTAAAATAAAAATTTCGAGAAGCGAAAAAACACAAAATAAACAATACAAATTTTACGAACTGCTTAGGAAAAAAACACAAATATCCTCCAATCGACAAGCGGCTATAAAATGTGTAGAAATTACAGACAAGTTTTCAAAAAATATTGCAAACTACCATGTATATATTTTTGCAAAATTAGGAGTAATTCTTACAAATAGATTAATTTTCGTTCTGACTCCACGCAGTTTGAAAAGTTTACCAAGAATTTTTTGAAAAAATTACAAAAAAGGTTAAGAGAGTAGGGTTTTTTTACATTCTTAGCGCAGGTTTGTTTGCGTTATTACAAAGAAAAAAAAGCGAACATGAGATGCAGATGGCAAAAGGTTTTTTTTGCTAAAATCTGGTTCCATTAATAGCGTAAATTAGCGGATTATTTCAACGATCGCTTGGTTTTTTTATTGAGCAGATGATTTATTCATTAAATCAAAATACTTCCTTCTTGCCACTTAAAGGAATTTTGTACTTGGTTTTTGTCGTTTGTTTTAATTTTACATACCATCATTCGCTATTCATCACACACTTCTCGATTTCAATGGTATTTTTCAGGGGGGGTATATGCGAAAAATGTCTATATTGTCCTAAGCGGTAAAAAATTATTGGGGTTTCTTCTTAAAAGCCTTATATATAGTATATACTGGGTGGGCTCCCTAAAATTTTAAGGGAGGTGGTGTCTGATGCACGCCTAATTTTAATTTTTAAAAGAAGAATGGTCATGGGTAGTGAGAATGGTCTAATACTAGTTACCAAAAACTTTAACTAGTATAGTACTAGTTAAAGGCCAAAAATTTTGCATAGTCCTAGTCTTAGTCCTAGTACTAGTTTGTTTTTTGAATTGTTAATTAGTCTCGCAAAAATCTTAGCTAGTCCTTAACTAGTCTATTTAGTTTTTTTAACAAAACGTGCCTTATTTATTTTTTTAAACTCAAAAACAATGTTTTAAGGTTATTTTATTTGAAAAAATTACTACAGATCTTGCTAAGCACTTTTCGAATACAATTTTTACAAAGAAAACTGGGCATTATCGAGGCCTTTTGCTAAAAAAACGTTTTTTTATTTCAATTGCTGTATGGAAAAATTAATTTGTTATGACCGAACGTTTTCTTAACAGGTGTTTTCCACAATAAACAGTCTTGCACAAAATAAAAAAGACTTCAAAGAATATTTTAAAGAAAACTTAGTCAAACAGTAAATAATAATTTTCAATGTTGAGAATTTTGTCTACGCCAAAAAGGTTTAATATATAAGTTTTTTGTCATAATTCTAAAGAAAACTTTACCAAGCCAAAAAAACGAAAAATGATTTTGTCTTTTGTTCTAAGTCAAAAAGTACTTTTCTAAGTACTTTTTTGAAAAACACCCTTTTTCTTTAAACTATAACTTTACTTTGTGAATTATAATCAAGGAACCGACTGCAGGTGCGTTAAATTCGAGAATCACACACGCTAAATTCAGTCTAGAGGATTTCGGTAATTTTTCACCGATGAAAATGCTTTTAAAAATTTTCCAAGATCTTGCCAAAAAAAAACCAAGACCATGTTAATATCGCAGAACACAAAATGCTAATTTAAGTTTCATGAATAATAATTAAAAAATACTACATTAATATTTGGTGTTCATTTAAACTCTGCAAGAAAATTTTTTTTTACTTTCCATAAAGATTTTGAGAAAAACACACGCAAACTCTGCTAAAGTACTTCTATTTTTGTTTTATATTTTTATAGAAAAATAACAATTCGTAATATTTCAGATATAATTAAAATACTTTAAATATTGAATTGAATTGAATAAATTTACTTGCCAATAAATGTACATACACATAAAGTCATGTAGTAACAGACAGACAAATTTACATAGCAATCTGAAACTAAAAGGCAAGTGGGCAGGTGAACATAATTTTTACACTCATTTACCCCCCAAACCTAGAAAACTTTAAAGAACATATTATTTAAGAAATTAATACAGTTTACAAAACTTCTTTAAACATACGTCATTCAGTAATTTTTTAAATTTAACTAGATTCTTACGTTTTACAACATTTGATGGAAGGAAATTCCATGCTTTTATTACTCTTTGACTAAAAAAATTTTTATGGCAATCTATTTTACTTAAATGATTTGGTTGTAGTTTTAAATTATGACCTTTTAAACAATGATTTGAAACGCTAAATTTAAAAAAGTCTTCAAGTTTTAGATCTACAAGGCCATATACTATGTTATATACCATGTATAAATCTAGTTTTACTCTTCTTAGTTCTAAAGATTCCAAAAAGAAATAAATTAAACGCTATCAAACGGGATATTACATCTAAAAAATACCGCATGGGTAAAAAATTTTGGTACTTTTTCCAAGTTTATGATGTCTTTAAGTAGATATAGATTCCATACTGGAGTGTTAGATTCTAAGATGGGCCTTACGTATGTCTTAAACGCACGGATAAGTAAAAATGGATTGTTAGTTTTAAAACATTTTAAAATCAAGCATGCTCAAAAATACGCTTTTGCAGCTTATTTTGAACAATGTGTAGAGAATTTGAGCGAATTGTTTAATGTTATTTGTAGATTAGTAATTTCGTTTACAGATTGTATTGCTGTACCAGCTAACTTATAATTTTTTTGGGTATACAATTTTTTCCTATTGAAACTACATTACATTTTTGATAGGATATGTTTAGTTGCCAGTCACTGGCCCATTTGCAAAATTTATTTAAAGTAGATTTAAAATCTTTGTTGTCATTGTTTTTTCGGGCTTGAAAAAATTTTCCATTGTCTGCAAATAATTTTATGCCGCAGGAAGCTTCTAAGCAATTTACTATATCATTAATGTAGATAAGAAACAATATTGGCCCTAATACAAAACCCTGTGGAACCCCTGAAATACATGCAACGGAATCTGAAACTTCATTGCCGATTGTAACCATTTGCAAACGATTAGTAAGAAAGGACTTAATCCAGGGGCCAGTAACTTAAAACTCTAAGGGACCCCATTACTTGTAGGCGCCCATTAAAAATTCGCTTATCTCGCTCCATTAAAATCAGAGTGTAACTCAAACATAATGGGACCCATTAAAAAACGATATAAGCCTCAGATTTAAGGTTACCTGCACCTCGACTTGACTTTAATGGACCCTATCGATTAAGGTTTTTGCGCTAAAAATGGCCGATATTATTTATGTAATTCATTTAATTGATAAAACAGAACGCAATAACCTGGAAAAGATTAATCCATTGACATATTTTAATGACAAGGACTTTTTTGAAAACTTTCGGTATAAAAAGTCTACATTTATGTTCATTTGTGATCTTATAAGCAATAAAAAAAAAATTTCGATTATTATTATATGATGTAATAAGGGCGTCTCCAGTTTCACCATGTATAAGATCGTACATTGCTTTAACATCTGGCGAAGGATCGTCAGGTTTTGGATAAGTGTTTCCCATTTGGTCTTTATACTTTTTATATTCTGTTGCATAGATTCGCGCCCTGTCTTTCAGATTAGAAATTTGGTTTTGAAGTTCTAGCTTCTTCCGCTTCACTATTGGTCCAAATGAGTTATATTTTTCAGTTATTTTGTCCCATGCTAAATTTTTTCTACGTTTGTAACAGGATTTGCAGGCAATATAAACGAAAAATTTCCAATAATAACGGAATGAAATTCAAAATACACTTCAACCAGTGTACAAGAATCAAGTTCGTTAAAATTTTGGACGAGCATTTTGCGCTCTTTTTTAATATCAGTCATTTTAAGAAGAAGAAAAAGGTTTAAGATAGCAGAATGAAGCACGTGTCAATTGCAAAAACTAAACTAATGGGACCCATTAACACATAATGGGGCCCCTTAGATAATGGAAGCCTTATTTTTGTTTGAGTTACAGAGGAAATGGCGCTCATTATCTAAGGGACCCATCGAATTCTAATGGTCCCTTTTGTTAAATGGTACCATTATTTTAAGCCCATTTTTGAGTTACCGGCCCCAGTTATAAAACTCATAATTAATTCCCTAAGATTGACGCTTTTGGAGCACCCTCTTAACCTTTTTTGTAATTTTTTCAAAAAACACTTGGTAAACTTTTCAAACTGCGTGGAGTCAGAACGCCAATTAGTATATTTGCAAGAATTACTCCCAATTTTGCAAAAATATATACATGGTAGTTTGCAATGTTTTTTGAAAACTTCTTTGTAGTTTCCACACATTTTATAGTCGCTTGTCGATTGAAGGATATTTGTGTTTTTTTCAGAGCAGTTTGTGAAATTTGCATTGTTAATTTTGTTTTTTCGCTTCTCGAAATTTTTATTTTAAATTAAAAAAGTCCTTAAGGTATCAAAATTAACACACTGCAGTGGCTAATAAATATAAAACAAAATGCATTAAAACAATATAATACAAACCAACAAGATAATATTACAAGTGTTTACAAGATAGATGAAAATTATATTATTTTTTAAATTACACAAAAAAATAAAGAATACAAATGCTACCAGCGCTCTTCTACGTATATCAAATAATTTAATAAATTTGTTTACATAAATATTTTAAACAAACTAAGAAAAAAATCACGTAAATTGTAACACAATTAGGGATGCATTGAGCTGCTTACAAATGCTCAATACCAATTGGTACTCACATATATTTAATTGTGAGTACTAAGCTCAAGCTCAAGCTCACAATAAATCTCAGGCTCAAGCTCAAGCTCACAATTAGCCCAAGCTAATTAGCTTAATTGTGAGCTTGACCCTAAAAAATAAAAAAAATATATTATACTTCACCAAACGATATTTAAGTCCTAAATAAAAAGCCTAGTTAGAATATACCATCATAACAACATAATTTCACTCTGTTTAAATAATATTTTTATTTTAAAGTCATATTCTTTGTTAACTAATGACAGTTACAATAAAGAGTCTGTTTTGTGGAATGGAACAACTCAATTTATCTGAATTTACGTAAATAAATAAATCCATAATTTCACGCGAATTAATAAAGAATAGACCATTATTATGACCTAACTCGAAGAAATGTGCAATTTTTAAAACTATTCAAAAAGCATTTTATTAAATGGCGTATGGGCGTCACTTATTGTACAGGACAGTACTTAAGCATTTTTTTATAAATTGCATATTTTTTACCCATGGTTTTGTTTGTTGGTTTTGCACTTTCATTTAAAAAAAACTATAAATTTTCAAAAAAAAGTATGTGTGTCAGAATATACACTTAAAAATTCAGTAAAAAGTTTTGTCTTTGATTTCGACCATTTCTTTTGCAAAACTTTATCCTGCGCTCCAAAACCTTATAACAGTTTTTGTTTAAATATTTTTAGGCCATCTTAAAAAAGCTGAAATAGGGATTTTGGGCATTTTATCCTGGAACAATGTCTTCTTTGCTGCAAAAAGTTTTGTTTAAAAAATATTAAAGAAAGAACAGATGTCGTTTACGCCTTGATTTATTTGTTTTTTGATTTTAATAAATTATTTCTCGAAATATTACTATTTTCTTTAAAAAAACCCCTAAGATCCCATTGTTTGTGAAACGTGAAAATCAAAAAAATATTCAACAAACAGTACAGGTATTTTATCAAGTTATATTTTTGCGTTTTTTTTTCGTGCTGAAAACTGTCAAAACAAATAATTCAAATAATAAAATTAGCACTTTTTCATTTGAATAAAAATTTTAAGAAGAGACTTAAATCCAGCATTATTTGCTAATTCCAAAGATTGGCCGACCGTTTTAAGGTAAAAATCGCTGGGTTTTTTTTACTTAAATATTAATATCTTGACAAAGACTTTGTAAAAATTTTTAATCTAGGTTTCAAAATAAACAAAATAACACGTCGGTTTTGTATATATTTTTGCTCTAAAATTTGTTTTGTAAAAGAGAATGTCCTCAAAAGCTTTATTTTTGGCCTTGTAAAATATTTCGACAAAACATTGTTACAAGATTTTGGAGCACAAGCTAATATTTTTATAAAAAACTCCAAAAGGGTCAATTTATAAAAGAATTAGGGTAGTGCATTTAATTTCAGCACTTTTCCAAATTTTTTGATTTTGTACTATATCTTTGGTAATCCTGGACGGAATACGACGTTTGATAGCTCAAATGAAAGCTAATTATATGTAGATGACTGTCGTGAGGTTTTTATTTGTTATGTTATGTTATTTTTATGTGAAATTGTGTGATTTATAAAAAATAAAATTGTTACTTGTTTTTAGAACATGAGCATTTCATGATTACGCAATAAATTGGTTTAAAAATAAAACTGTCCAGGTAAAATTTATTCTTTTTTCCGAATTTTTAGTCCCCGTGGTTCTACGTTGCGTGTTACGTCTGTGGTAAGCAATCGTTATAAAATAAAACAGTGTAATTTCGGCACATATTGCTGTAGGTAAATAGGGGTTGAATTAAGTGTACTTTCGTACAGTGAAACTTTTGTGACGCAACGCAGTATCGTGAAAGCTTTAAAATGAGCTATCAAACATGAAAATCGGGCCATACAGTGAAAAGCTACATCGGAAAAACAAAAAAGTGCCGAAATTAAATGCACTACTATACATGGATATGTTGAAATATTTCCTTTTTAGTTTTTACAGATTAATAGAATTTCCGCATAAATTGATTGCTTCGTTTGCCAGATATGATTACAAATCAAATTTCTATAACGCCAGATAATACTACTTTTTTGTTACTAAACCGATTAAATTGAAACTTATAAATGTGGTCCAATTGGTCTGGAAAAGCCAAAAATATCGAATTTGAGGTAGATAAATTTTCTATTAAAGAAGTAGTCCTTTTAGTGCGTTATAAGAATCTGATTTGTGACAGCGCTCCTTTAATGTTTTATTCTATATTTTACATCAATTTTGTGCAAAAAATTACTAAATTAAAAAAAAGATTTTTAATAATATACTAAATTTTACCCTGGAAAGTTTAAATAATAAAAATCAACAATTAAAACATTTCTGTTTCATGTGACATGTTAGATGTTATTTAATATACAAAAAAATATGAATTATATAAATATTATTAGTACATGCAAGCATTTATTCTAATTTTTTATTCTATTCCTTTTGATTTTTAAATCAGCATAACTCTTTTGGCTAAAAAATCACAAAAAAATTATAATCAAGAAAAAAATCAAGAAAAATATCCTTGTTATTTGATTTATTCAAAAAAATTCAGAGTTGAAATATAATTGTTTATCTATTGTCATTTTTACACGCCATGGGGTCTTGCATTTTTTTTATTTAAAAATATAAAATTCATGTGTTTTGCGGTGTTTTATGAGTTGTCTTGGTGTTTTATAGTCTTAAAATTAAAAATTTCTCCCTGGGGGTATTCAACCCCTCTCATTTGGGGGCTCTATTCACCCATAGCTCCCATTTTTGGGGACTACGACCAATCCCCTCTGTGCTTTTGCCATACGATTCTTCTAAAATCTATGCTATACGTAAGTATAATTTGAAAATCGGCCAGGCTCACAAATGCTCAATACCAATTGGTACTCACATATATTTAATTGTGAGTACTCAGGCTCAAGCTCACAATTAATTTTATTGTGAGTACTAAGTAATGCTCAGCTCACATTTAAAATCTAGTGCTCAATGCATCCCTAAACACAATTCAATCGATAATTTTTTCCTGATTTTGATTGCAGAGCAAGTAGTAATCAAATCAGATCAATAAAGGCTCAATGAAAATTAAAAATTTAATATTCTGGTTATTTGGTAGCTTTAGGTGACTTTGGGTAACCGACTTAAATTTGGCCACCCTTAATTTAAGCCACAAGCTGTTATTTTTGCCATGTGCAAAGTTGTGCAACGAACTGTGTATGGCCAGATAGATCGTTTTGTCATCTATCTACCCATATACAGTTTTTATACACAGTTCTTTTCATAACTTTGCTAAAAAATTTAAAAAAAAACGGAAAAATGCATAAAAAATAAGTGCAAGCAACTAAAATCACAGTTTTTTGCTTTTAAATTTTTATCAAAAGTGGAATAAAAGTCGCAGGTTAATAACTGAAACATTAATATCCTGACAAATACAAATTTCAAAAGTTTTAAGTGAAAAAACTAAGAAAAGTACAACAAGATATTAAAAAAAATCAAATGTAACAATACTTAAAATTCATAATACTTAAAAATCACAACTAATATACTTAAAATTCAAAATTTCTTACCTTTACAATTGTATATATGCTGAAATAGGTTTGGTTAATGAAAGTACAGCCATTTTTTAACATAACGCGCTGCAAAAACTTCAACTCCTCAGTAGAAAATTTAAAGACTTCAAACTAAGGAGTTAAAGTCTGTGCACACGCAAGCATTTTCCGTTTTATGGAATAGTTTTCCAGTTAAGCATTTAATGTTTTTGCTTTGGAGAAGGTAGATACAGTTTTAAACAAAATTAAATAAACTAATATTGCAAGTTATTGACCGGTAAAAACGTCACCCGAAATAAAAAAAGAATATATCCAAAGCATTATTTTACATTTTTATGAAGTTTGTTTCATTTTTGTACCAAGTTTGATTTACTAAAAACAATTAAAATTAAATATACCGGCTAACAACGTGTTAAAACTAAAGAATGGCGCGTGAAACAAAAAAAACCCATTTGTTTCTATATTTGTGAAGATTTTAAAATGGTTTGTAATATTAAATGTTTGCAATAACAGTTTGTAAAATTGCAACTTCGCAAAATAAAGAGAAGCGATTTTACAAACGGGTCTAAGAGAGCAGTTTGGAATGACAAACTGTATCAAAAGCTTTCGAAAAATCAATATACAGAGAGTCAATTCGAAAGTTGCTATTTATATGGTTTGTCCAATTATTTAGTGACGATAATAGCTGTGTACATGTCGATCTTCTTGCTAGAAAACCATATTGCTCTTTTGAAATATGATTATTTCGTTTAAGATAAATCAGTAATTCATCTACTATAATTCTTTCAGCAATTTTACAAATACAACTCGTAAGAGATATTGGACGATAGTTATCACAAACAGATTTAAGAATTTTTTTATGAATTGGCAAAACTAAAGCTTCTTTCCAAATTTTTGGCAAAATGCCAGTTTTCATAGTTGCTTCAAAAAGTATACACAACGGTATCAGAATTTCCTCTGCAGTAGATTTAAGAAAAAAAGCCGGAAAACCGTCTGGGATTTTTGACAATTTAGATGGCAGGCGTTTTAAGACTTTAAGTATTTTTTCATGCAAAAATGTTGCGTAGTGAAGACCTGTACGGTCTGAAACTAATTTTGGGAAGGCAGGTAAAATACCGTTGTCTTTTGTAAAGACCGAAGCAAAGAAATTATTAAAAAAATTTGCTTTTTCTTTATCATCAATAGTATACACATTATTATCGTTTAAAATAGCAGGAATAGTTGATTTTGATCGAGTTTTACTGTTATTCATTTACGTTGTCGGAATTTATTATGCGTCTTTCAATATTCTGGTAATAATTATCAACAGCTTCGTCATATTCCTGACAGCATTGTTAATAATTTTCTCAAAGACTTGCATTTTGTTTTAATAATCTAAATATTTGGCGTTTATTTTGTTCCAATTTTCTAATTTTCTTTGGGTACCGATTTTTGCAATTTTTTAGTTTAGTTTTTGGCACTAAAACACTTACCATTGGTTAAAAATTTCAGTAAATTTTAAGCTAAATTTTTTAATGTCTAAAATATTTTGTTTATTCATACACTGATTTTTTATTTCTACCCAATTAACCCCAGATAAATGTTTTTTTTTATTTCAAAAAAAATTCGCTTTTTTAAAGTTGTAGCATTCATAAAATTTTATAATTTTATGTTTTGGTGTATTTAGTGTAAAATTAATTGTATTGTGATCCCATGTTTTTGAGAACCTTGGTTGTATTTCTACCAAAAATACTATTGAATTAGAAGAGCTGAACACTAGGTCTAAAATATTGTTATCACGAGTAGGTTTATATACTAACTGTTTTAAGTTATTTCTTAAACAAGAATTTAAAAATTCTTGGGCGCAGTGGTTCCCATAATTTGTTGGAACCAACCAGTTTATAGAGCTAAAATTAAAACTAGTTCAAATCTTGTCTTGTAACCAGCGGCCGTTAAGATTGGTTTTAAAATTTGCATATACGTCATGATCAACCGCACAATATGTCAGATCACAAAATCGTGATTGCCAATCGATTTTCCAATGTGAGTTGTGTATATGTTTGATGAAAGACCAGCAAACTTAACAACCGTGTTTTTGGCTGTGCTTCAATGTATAAGCTTGCTAACTGTAAATTGAATTTACCGCATTTGCACAATTTGTCATATCAAACAGACCTCCTTCCAAGCCAAATCTTGGGTATGAATTTAGGTCAAAATTCACTGTTACAAACACAGTTTTGTAGTAAAAAAAACAGTACTTTTGTACTATTTTTATACATAAATAGCCTATTTTAGTATATAAAATTCTATATTAGTGCTAAAAAATTTTTTGAGATGGCGCGGCTGTGGTGTCAGGGTAACCCAAATTTTTTATAAAAAGAAGGGGGTTGTTGTTGGAATTTTTTTTGTGGATTTTATAAACGTTTTTGGGCAACTATGTTTGGAGGTAGCCTATATTATTAAAATTTGCAATTTCCAACACTAAAAACGTATTTTTTCATATATGGGCAAGTTGGTCCTGATGGGGGGTTAAACCTGGATTTAAAGGCTAAGCTAAGTTTAAGCAAAAGCCTTAACTATGCCCAAGCAAAACCTGAGTGCAAAAAAAGTTGCAGTCCGCACTGCCAGAAAAGTAACACTGTGCTAAAAATCGCAGCTCAGAAAAACTAAAGGTAAACTCAACGTGGCTGCAACAGTTGTTGGATTAAAAAACGCCCCCCCCATTAAGTAACCACTTATATCACGAGAATCTGACGTCACTTTATCAAACAAATACTAGGTATTAAAATCGAATCTAATTGGCTGATAAAGTGACGTCAGATTCGCGTGATTTGAATGGTTACTTAATGGGGACATTTTTTAATCCAACGAACAACTGTTGCAGCCAGGTTTGGTTTTTTGAACAACTGTTGCAGCCAGCCAGCCAGCCAGCCAGCAAAAAACGGTGGATTTTTGCTAGAAAAGCCGCACAAACGTTTGCAAGTGCGACTTTTCTAGCAAAATTTTGGTCAAAAATTTAGTGTACAGTCGGACATTCTCTTGTGTTATATATTTTGGTAGTGCCAAATACTTAATTATTTGGTGCCAATTATCTTCTTAATTATTTGGTGCAAATTATCGATTGGCCTGACTGATTGTAAAGTAAAATATGCACGTAAAACATCCTTATACCCCAAATTGAAGTGGTAGACCTTAATTTTGAGATTATTTTCGATGTAAGTCTTCTGCTAAAGGTTATGAGCCCATTTAAGCCCACAAATTACCTATTTTTGGTATGTACAATTTATGTTGTTAAGAAAAAAATTTTGTTAGGCAACAAAATGAATTAAAATTATATTTTCGCATTGTTAAAAACCTAAAGAATCTGAAAATTTAAAAAAAAATAAAAAAATTCGTTGGTCACATGGACCACCACAAACATGGACTTTTTTTTATTTGGCTTTAAAAGCTAATATAAGCTTACTTTTGCTTATATTAGTCATCCTAAGCCTAAGCGAAACCTAAAAATTAAGCTAAATTGTATTTTGACATATTTTTATTTGATTATGTGTTTTTAAGGAATTTTCATTTTTTTTCAAAATTGAAATTTAGCTCATTTTTAAACTGGTTGTCATACAAAAATGGTAAATACTACAAAAAGTTTTAAACTATATTCAGAGGCGCCAGACTCCGGCCAATCTGAAAAATATATTTTTAAATTAATTTAAAGTGAAATAAATTTTTTTTTAACAGCATAAATTGTACATACCAAAAATAGGCAATTTGTGGGGTTAAATGGGCTCATAATTTTTATTGAAAAGGAAGACTTTAATTGAAAAAATAACCACAAAAATGATGTCTACATGTCGGATTTGGGGTATAAAAATGTTTTATATTTGTATTTTATTTTTCGATCCTCAAATTGATAATTGGTACACGTATGGGACTTGTACCATTTGGTGCAAAAAATCTATGTCAAATGTTTGGAGTTAAAATCACGCCAAATTTTAGTAATCAAAGTTTAACAATTAATTTTTTTATGTCTATTACAAAACCCCACTTCAGGCTAAAAGAGTGTGCCCACCACTTGTAATCCTGTTCCTCGTTTAATTATACACTTTATAATGATTTTTTCTTTTAAAATACCGCCATTTTTTGCGCTTTACACTAAAAGTGACAAAAATTAGAAAAAAAAGCCACCAAAAAATAACGATAGGAGAAATTTGAAAACACGTCCAATTTATAAAAACAAAAAAATATATTAGGAGAAACTGAAAATTTTTCCGCACAAGACTACTGTAGACAAGGGCGTAGCCAGGGGTTATGGGGTTATGGGGGTTGTAACCCCCCTTTTGGACTGGCTGAGGTAAAAATTTGGGGGTCCTAAGGGAACAAATTTTAAAAAATTTTCTCGCGCTTTGCTTCGCTCAGCGCTCAACATTTATATACTTTTTTAAAACTTTTAAGTGGTTTTTAATTAATTTCAAAGACAATTTTTGAAAATTTTTTCGTGCTGTCGCACGATTTTTAATGTTATGCCTTTTTAAACCTAAAATTTTTTAAGTTTAACTTAAAAAAACAATGCAAATAACAGCAAAAAGAACAACTTAGCGCAAAATGCAAAATTTTTTTACCCTTTTTAATGTCTTTTTTACGGTATTTTAAAAATTTGGAGTACAACCCCCTACAACCCTTCCCCCCCCCCCTTTCGAAAAATTTGTATAGAATACAACACCCCACCCCCTTTCTGAAATCCTGGCTACGCCCCTGACTGTAGACTCACAAAATGAATCTTTGTAACCGTTTTTTTTTTCATTTAGGAGCGTGAAGCAAAATTTCTAATCTTAACCTAAATTTTAAAGATTGGAGTAACAACAAAAATAATAAGAAACAAAAGAAAGCGAAATTTTTTTATTAAATTTGTTTCTATAATCTATATTACCAGCAAGTTCTTCAACAATAGTTTAGAAGTTTCAATAAGGATTAATTTTTCTACATTCCAATGATGCGACATACATAAGAATAATAAGCAATTTAATTTTATAATTTTGTTAGCTCTCCATTAGTTATAACCAAAAATTTCCCACTACGTGCGAAGTTTAAATTGACTATTTATTTTAGCTTTTCGATTTCAAATCGATTATTCTATTTTGTAGTTAAGGCATACATGTTTAATAAAACTACTATAAACACTATTCTTTTAATACATGTTTAATAAAACCACTATAAACACTATCCTTTTATTAACGTATAAACACATGTTTTAAATGTATAGGTATAAAAAAATGCTAAAATTTGTAGTAAGTAACCATCTGGAATTAAAATTTCTATTGTATTTTAGCGCCTTAAATTAAAAATTTTCTCCCCCCGGGGGGGCAGAATGACCCCCGGACCCTCCTGACAAGCGGCTCTGCCCCTTGACCCCGCTGGGGGCCTCTCGCCCCTCAGACCCACCTTCAGGGTTAGTATTTACCTCCCCAGACCCCCCAAATTAAATCCTGGGCATGCCACTGATACCCCCCTGGCTACGCAGATGTATGTATATAATCTTTAATTAATATGATTATGGATTAAAAAGTTTGGTATATTTGACTTTATAATCAAGACAATAAAATAATTTCTATTCTATTATTACATAATTATTAAAAAAACTATGATTTCTAATCTAATTGAAAGAATATATAAACACATTATTATTAAAAGAATTAAAAATAAAATTTATAAGTTGCAATAAAGTTTTATTTTAATTTTACACAGTTTTAAAGCATTTATAAGCTTGTTTTACGCTTTTTTACGCGTTTTAAGCCCATTTTAAGGCAGCGCGGAAATATTGGGTACACCCCCCTCAAAATTTAGGTCTTGCCAGACACCCCCCTAAAATTTGATAAACCCTAAATTTAAAATCTTGCACTCATGTTTGACTCACACCCCTAAAAAACCAAAGGGGTCCAGACCTTCTTAAAAAGTTTTGGCCTTCCACCCAGGGTTGAACCCTCTCCCTTTAGCCAACGTAATCAAAAACACCTTTGAGCAGGACTTTGTGAAAAGAAAAGGCAGAAGATGTCGGTGATCCACAAACTGAATAGGGAAGATAAGTTTTACGTAATGCAACAACAACCAAAGACTGATTACTGGTACAAATAGGGAACATAAGTTTTAGGTAATGCAACAATAACAACCAAAGACTGATTTCTGGTAAGCAGTGTTTCTGCGCAAAAATCACATGATAGTTCAATAGTGTTTTCAAAAAACTGAGTAGTGTTCAATATGAATGATATTTAAATATGTCGCCAGATGTTTAAAAATTAAAAACTTTTTCCATAATTTTACATGGAATATGAAATTATTAATATATTCATATGTTACAAAAAGTACATATACCTTTTTAAACCTACAAATTGGAAGAAGCATGTTTCTGTACTTTCCTAGCTTTTTGAGGGGGGAGTGGACCTGGAGTAGGCCAATTTCAAATCTAGAGGGTCAGGAGTGGTCGCTTTCTAAACAAAATTTTTTTACAATGCAAGTTTTTTAGCACTAATATAGAATTTTATACACCAAATAAGCTTTTTATGTATTAAAAAAAGAGTACAAAAGTACTGTTTTACTACAAAAACGCATTTGTGACAGTAAATTTTGACCTAGATTTATACCACAAATTTGGCTTGGAAGGGGGAGGAGGTGCAGTGATAATTCCAGCGGGAGTATGGTGCCAAAAATTAGGGGGAGCAGGGGGGGCTAAATTTTTTTTCTAGGAGGGGGGTCTAAAATTAAGGGGCTAGGGGAGTGGATTCCATCTTACCTACCCCCCTTCTCCCCCTATGCCATGTATGGGCATGTTACACCGTTTGGCATCCTTTTAAAAAGCATTTTTATTTTGTAAGACCTTACCGTTTTTCCACACATAATAAAGCGCCTTCCTTCTCAGGCCATATTGGATCCGCATTTTAAACAATGATTAAAAACAAAACGAGCATATATATGCATTTGTTTTTTAAACCTTCATTGTAAAGAAATAAAAGTTTATATAAAACCTACAATCGCATATGCCGAGCTTCCCACGTTTTCAAATAGGTTTAAAAATTTAAAAAAACAAAGTTTATTTTAAAAAATTAAAAATAGCAAACAGTAATGTCACTACACCTGGACTTGGGGCAAAAAGCAACTTCCATCTACCTGGCGCCAAGAATATGGATAAAATAAAAATAAAGTGTTTCTAAATTAAGCACTTGTTCTTTTGTCCACATAAAAATGTTTCTTTCTACAAATTCCAGATCAGCTGTTAGAAATATAGAAACGCCTTTTTAAAACTCATACAATTTTAGAACTCAGATGTTTGTCTGGTTTGTTTAAAATTAAGGTTTTTATAACAATACAATAGTTTCATGTAAAATCAGACTCACCCATTTTTACCAACTGATCTAATTCCCAAATTTTACTTTCTAATTTATTGCTCATGTCAGATTAACAAACCTCAACTTTTTGACAAGAACAATTGGTGAATACATAAAATTGAAATCAAACTACACAGTTAAATTTTTTGCAATAGTACCGTGCTCTTGCAAATTTAATGTTACAAGTAATTAATGTATTTAATTTTTCTCACAAAAATGCATGTAATGGCGACAGTTTTTAACGCCTAGTCAATATTAACTAATAAAACATATTAATACTTTATTAAAGGACATAACATGTGGTATTATTGATTACGTCCCACATTACGTGATTATTGATTGCGAGCAGATCTGTCTTACTTTGCCAGCAGTCTTCGTCATCAGATAGGTGTCTCACTTTGCCATCACGTGCGTCCCACTTTGCCATCAACATCGTTTTTACAGTTTTTACCCACTTACGTTAAAGATTAAAAATGGTTCATCAAACCCAAAATCAAATTTTTCCCTAAAAGAGACAGGAACTTTCTTTTTGGCTCCTCTTCTGACTACCAAGCCTTCATCCTTTTGCTTATCTGTTTCGAGGGTTTTGTTAAATTCAACAGCTTGAACATTTTCTTTTTCTGGGGCCAGGATATCCGTTCTTTCCAAAAGAACGTCGACTTTTTGGTGAATTGTGAAGTTTGTCTTAAATAAATTAAAACAAACCGGGCACACCGTCAGGATTTTCTTCTTTTCAAGCTGGCTTTGCGTTAGACCTGTACACGTTTGATGTATTTGCATACTACAAACATCGCACGCGACTACTGTAACCTTGTCCGCAATTGTGTAATTACAAACGACACACGACATGCTTTATGGCCTGTTGAGTATTACAGCTGAGAAATGGCCACTCTGTTGGAAAACAGAGTGTAGGGAAGGCGAAACGCTGTTACTCGCTGGGTTGTTGTTCAACAATGTGTTAGAGATTTTTTAAGAAGGATTTTTTGAGTAAATTAAAATTGAAGAAGATTGAAAGTTAAAACAAAGAAAAGTAATTTTTTTTTACCTTGCTAATTAAAACAATACTGCTTAAAGCTGATTTTTGGGGGAAAAACACAATATTATTTTTGAAAATTCAGAGGAAAAAAGTCATAACACAACCGGTTCTACACTAGTCCTGAGGTGGACATTTTTGGACTAAAAAAAAAAGCATCAGGTTTGTGCAGTTGATCACTAAAAAAATTAATACCATTACGAAAATTGTTTGCTTATAAGGTCAACTAATTGCACAGAAAACTTTAGTTTTTGTATAACCTGATGCAATAACAATAAAAAAAATCATACTCACAACGATCTTTGACAAGCGCCAAATCGTCATTTTCTATAATACAATGTTATATTACGTGTAAAAAATAACTTTAAAAAAGTGGCAATTTCACGTTTGTCAAAGATGTGGTGAATATGTTTTTTTTTAATTTGTATTGCATAAGACTTTAGGAAACTACGACTTTGATGGCGAATTAGTTACCATATAAACACATTATTTTTATAATGGTAAAATTTTTTTATTCAGTGGGTAAATGCGCAAACCAAATAATTATTTCCTATAGTCCAAATGTGTCCAGCTCATACTAGTCCACATCTTTTTTGTCTAAACATATGCCCGGGGGAAAATCGCCTGTATTTCTTGCTCTATTTTTGGAGAATTTTTTCCAAAGATATATCTCCTTATTTTGAAGAATAAATATAAAGAGTGAGTAACCAAAATATTGGAGCAAAATTATATTCTTGTAGATCCCAAAAACACTCCTTTACTAAAAATGAGCTTTACCTTAAATGCAAGGGGAGTTCGACTGCTGGGAGTTTAAATTTGAAAATTGCAAAATCTGAATTTTGTTTTTTTTAACATTTGATTAAAAAGATTTTATTCACATTTAAAAAATCTTAGAAAAACGAAAAACTATAGAAATTCTTATTTTTAAATATTTTTATTATATTTAATATATATAAAAACTCTAAGGTTCCTGGTTTTAAAAGAGAGGTGGAGAGTCAAACCTTTTGTCTTCAATTTTGTTGATTTTTTTTAAAACATTTTTCTTTCCACCAATAGCCAAAAAAAATATCTCCAGTGGTTTAAGAGATATGACTCTCCAAAATTGCTTTGTTTTTTGATTATTCTGAATACTTGAAAGAGTGTTCAATGAAGATTAAAATTTAAGTTTAAAATAATTCATTTAAAGAAAGCGGTCTTTTTTTACTTTGATTGTTAAAGTCTTTGCAGTAGTTATTGCGATATTGTCATTTTATTCGCCGACAACATGAAGTATAGGAATTTATTTGTCGCGGCAAACTGAAGCAAGTTTAAAAATTGTGAGCGAGTAGCGTGTTTGAATCGGTAGGGTTTCCAATTCAGATAAATTTTCAATTTGTTCCAATACCGGTTAATCCAGTTTGGTTTTGTTCCCCAATTAAACATTAAAATTATAAGATTTTAGTTTCGGTTTTTTCAAAAAATGTCTGTTTTGATATTTTGCCACTCAAAAATAATAATTTTTTAGCACTCTCACAATTTTTTTATTTTTTACTTAATCCGTTACAGTTTCTTTATCAATAAATCAAGATATATTTTGGAATCAATACACAATCAAATATGATTTTAACATCCCTCTAAGCTCTAAGATAAGCACATGTTTAAAAATGATAAAATCGGTTCTCTGTTTTTAATGTTATAGTGATGAAAATAGAGCGTGTTCAAACTTTTTGTTTTTCAAGTGATATTATTTTTCGTTTCTATATTTTTGAGAAATGATATGTATAAAAAAGTTGTCGCGAATGCTTTATTAAAGTATTTCAATAAGATAATAATGAAAATAATGCATAATGGACTGTTTTCTGCTCACAGGATAATTTTTGATCTGAAATGTTCGGCCGAAAATAGAAATTAAATTTGCGCGAAATTTTTCTTTACACTTCGTCTTTTTGGTCAAAAAATTGCAGGTTTTTTGTACGGCCAACATTAAACACTATGTTTCAAAAAATGCTGCAGAAATCTTAACAATCATGGTATCAAATGAAAAAAAGTTTCCATGTTCGTTAAGTTATATTTTGTAGTTTAAATTTTTATACTCATTAAGCAATCTTTCAAGTACAAGATCACCGAAAAAATGTTTTTAAAGGGTCAAATCTCATGAACCACTAAAAATATTTTGACGAAAAAAAATTTGTGTGCGATTAGGGGTAGCAATTAGGTTTGTTTTCAAAAAAATCCTCAAAGTCAAAGACAAAAAGGTTTACTCTGAATGGCACTTTCAAGCAAAAAATGAATATAAATGTAAAGTGAAAACTTGTTTGATAACTTTTAAAATAATAGAATCTTAATATTATAGTTTACTAATATTATTAAAGCTAAAATAGTGATTATTTAATTTATCAATTGTACGCCAGCTAGGTTCGTACCCCACCCTACCTTACTAACCAAGCTTAAAATAAGAAGGTGTTTTCAGTCATTAAGACAGTACGGTCTTTTTATTTAGCAAAAAATGTTCTAGTGATGTTCTCATGCATTCATAAATGAGTAATCAAACAAGCGTGAGAATCTAAAAGAATAACAAGGCTATGTTTACAACTTTAACTGATAGTCAAGATTTCAAGCTACACACTAAAAATATCAGGTTACGCTACACACTAAACATAAAAAAAAACTATTAAAACCATGCATAAACCCTCTAAGATTTTTGTGACCAGTTGGTATACTTCAAAAGTTTTATCACAGTTATCAATTCTTTGTGAAAAAAACAAAAATATAATTTAGTTGGTTGCAGCATAGGTTGGGCAAGACAATAGTAAAAGCCTAATTAATTATGTAAATTTGTCATTTATGTGAAAAATTTGCATATTATTTGGACTAGACTAGTTAGTTATCTAGTCCAAGAAAGTTATCTAGTCTAGTCTAGTCTGGTAAAAATCAAAATTATCTATTCCTAGTCTAGTACTAGTTTGCTTATCTAGCCTAGTACTAGTTAACACCAACTAGTCCTAGTACTACTTTTATCACTAGTCATGGGCAGTTTTGGAATTTCCGGTGGTAGCGGGTATCATACCTCTCCCCTGTTTAGTTCACATATACAACATATCTCGAAGAATGTAAATCAAAACTAAGATTTAAATGATTGACAGAGTGAATTTTAAATTTAAAGGCCACGCTACATTACATGGAAACTTTTGAGTATATCACATATGATCCTTATCTTTCCGTCGACGCGATATATTATTAATGATAATAGTTTTATTCTTTTACTGAGGGTAGGTTGAATTATTATTAGAAAATTAAAAATATGTCAATACAATTTTAAAAGGTCTAAAAATGCTAAATAAAAATAAAGTATTAAAACACATCATAAAAGGTAATTTTAAGTTTTCCAAAAACTTATAATAAAAAATCGTTTACAAATAATTTTTAGTTCTCTAAATACTTTTACAAAACTTTCCAAATAAACATACTTATTTATGTTTTTAACATTTTTTTTGAAACCTCGGTCGCTTACAAACAAAGTGTCTTACTTCCTTAGAATTATTAAATCGGGAAATATTAGGATTATTAAAAACACTTATTTAACCTTGGGTACACCTTGAACTTAACTTAACTGACTGTAAATTTAAGCTTAGAATAATTTAACAGAAATATTAAAAATCGTATGACATTTCAAGTTATATGTGTATCATATCATATCATATCAAGTTATATGTGTATCAAGTTTCTTTTTGCTTAGTTTTTAGTGAATAAAATTAATGTTGTTTTAGAATTCACAAAAAAAGATGAATATTATTTACAAACACAAGTAGTTACGAACAGTTAAATGTTTAAATTTTCTTTCTTAATAAATGACGAAAATTTTATACCTTGCCTGAATCTTTAAACCTAAAACCATGCTTAAATGCTGTCAGAGTTAAATTGTTATTTTTCAAGGTTACGCCATAAAGAAATTTTTTAAAGTTATATAGCCACATGTTGTTCCATTTTTTTGATAGTAAACTTTCTTACTTTTATATATATATACTTACTCTTATATTCTTACTTTTACTATTGTGTTAAAACGAGTGGGAATAAGAAAAAAATGAGTGAACTGCTACTGAACTACAAATCTTTTCACTATCGCAAGTGTAAAGCCACAAAAACAGTAAAAAAATTCAGGATGTGTTTTTTAGTTATTAATTTCACGCCTGGCCTGACATGGCTCCTCTTCAGCACAAGGTCTTTCTTGCAATAAAAATAAGGCGGTAGGTATATATTTATATTTTGCACGGTTTTTCTTATCTCTTCACGGAAAGGGAGAAAGTGCGGAAGAAGTATAATATTGATCGAAAACCGAACCCAACGGAAGGGAAATCTTACTAATCGCTTTTTACATATTTTAAAAATAATTTTTAAAACTTATTAATCCAGAAGAAAGTTAGAAATAAAATTGTTGAGATATTTAATAGACTGGTGCCCTAAATAAACTCAGACTAACTAACTGTTATTAATCTTAAAATAAACCGATTTAAATAGAAACCCTGGTAGCCAAAATTTTAAGCTTTAAATTTATGGTTCAATTCCGACTAGTATAAAATTCTAATAAGTATAATATAAATAAGGCCATTTTTCCCAAAAGATTAAATGTATTTTTACTGGCTCCATTGTTTGGGGATATAGGCGTGGTCATACATACATAGGCAAGTTGGTCTGAAGTGGGGGGGAGGGGGGAGGTGGTGAAAATCAGAAAAACGAAAGTACCCATTTCGTTTTTTTTTTGGAGTGCATTTTACCCATATCGTTTTTTGATTTAAAAAAGGTAAAATATGCTAGATTTTCATCAAAAATCCTTTTTTATTGTATTTTTGAGCTTTTTACTGTTTAAAACACTTATTTTGACCTCAAAACTTAAGTTTGGAGGCAGTTAGAAGTCATTTGAAAGAATTTTTTTTTCATTTTTTTTTTAAATTGGGAGGTTTAACCCAGGGACGTAACTAGAGAGCGGGGCGGAGGGGCGGCTGCCACCTCCCAATACGGTTGGACGGGAGGAAAAATAAGGGGAGTAGTTGCGGCCCAGGATTTAATTTTTGGGGGGGGCGGTCTGGGGGGAGGGTATATACTAACGGTTAGGGGAGCGGCAGTCCCCATAAATGGGGGGGGATTGGGGGGCGAGAGTTTAGGGTCCGCTTTGTTTTAGTGCCATTTCGTTTGAGTCCCGGGAAAAAATCACCGCAAGCTTTGTTTCAGTTTCGCTTCGTTTTAGTCCCGATTTGTTTCAGTCCCGCTTCGTTTTAGTCCCGCTTTGTGTGAGTCTCGCTTCGTTTTAATCCTGGGGGGAAAATGCGTTCATAAACTAGTTCCTGCTATGTTGTTTCGTTTCAGTCCAAAACGCAGCAAGCTTTATTTCAGTCTTGGCGAAAAATCCGAGCAAGTCATTTTGCCGCAATATATTGGTTTTATACAAAGACCTTTGTACTACAATTTTCCAAGCTTATTTGATTCATGTTGCATTGATATAAGAATTTTAGGATTTTTTTATTTATTTAAACTATTTTTAGTTTTTAACCCGTTTGGTTTACTGTAATTAAAGAAACACTGTCACAAACCAAATTTCTATAATGCCCTGAATGAACTACTCTTTTAATACAAAACCTTAATCTTAATCTAAACGTCAAAACTATTTTTAGTTTTTGGCCCGTTAGTTTATTGTAACTAAATGAGGACTGTCGCAAACCAAATTTCTATAATGCCCTGAATGGACTATGTTTTAATACAAAACTAATTTTTTAATCTTAATCTACCTCAAATGAAATATTTTGGTTTTTCCAGACCAATTCAACAACATTTATAAATTTTAATTATATGGGTTCAGTAATAGAGTTGTATAATCCGGGCGTTACAAGAATTTTATTCGTGGTATTACTCCTTTAAAAACCAAACAATAAATTCGGAAATACTTTTATATTTTATTTTTTTGGAAAGTTCTATATTATTATTAGGTAATTCCTTTATTTTATATCTGCAATATTTTTATCATTATCGCATCCAAATACACAAAAGAAAACAATAAATTCAGAAAGTATAATATAAAACATAAAAACATTGATAAAATATTTTTTATTTAATTTGCTTTTATGTCACTAATTTGTTTGTATGCGTTTTAACCAAAATTTTGTTTTAAAATTAAATGTTTGTAAGAAATCTTAAAAATTAAAATCACCTTTTCTGTATTTGTGGTAAAACCTAAAATTTCTAGTTTTTGTGCACTTAAAGTTTCTTGTTTTGGTGGTAAATAATGCATTTAAAATTTCGCATGATTTTAAACTAGGAGTGCTTTGAAACTACTGAATTACTGAATATTTTGAATAATTTTAAAATACAGGTATTCTAGTCAAACTAAGACAAAGCCAAAAGCTTAAATTTAAATTTTTTTTCAAAATCAACCAGTAATAAACAAATAGGCATATTTTTCCAAAAAAACGGCTACACTGGCCATTTAAAAAACCACTCTCCAAAAAAAAACTTCCGAAAAAAAACCACTTACAAAATAAAAATCGCTCTCTAAAAAGACAGTTTTGTGGACATTTAAAAAAATTACTCTCCCATTGTTTAAAACAATTTTTGTTTCTTCCGTTTGAACCAAAAATAAGTTAAAATAAGTCCTGCTGGAACCCTCCTTTTAGAATTCAAAATTAGATTTACCCCAGGTAACCAGCCCTACCGGAACCGTTCTTATCTATGGGCGTGGTTTTATGTTACTGATGATTCAAAAATGATTGAGACTGGAAAAATTTTTAGGTGAGCATATTTTGCGATGTAAGATGGATTTTGCTTGCTAGGTAAGATTCAAACAATAATTTTATCACTGTCGCTATCACTAAACAAACCTTTTACGCTAATACAACAGTTGCATAAATCAACTGCAAGGTTAGCAAAATAATATCATTTTAATTTTTTTTTAGTCTCGATCTATGCCATTTTTAACAATCAGTAGCTAGTGAGATTTTAAACTAAAGTTAAGGTTTACGTTTTTACCTTTTTTGCAAAATTTGATTTAAATTCGTTGATTAGTTACAAATTCCCGATACCTGTACTTTAAATAAAATTATAAGCTCAGATATTTCCTTTTTAATGCATGTTTGTATGAATAATGTATATATTTAATTTATTTATTTAATTTGTATGTATGTTTTATTGTATAAATAACGAGTTCTATTTGTTTGTAACTTTGTATGTAGTTGTGGTTACGTAATCTAAACTTTGTTTTACTCCCTTAGGTAGGCATAAAGTAAAGGATTAGGCATCGTTAAAAAACAGAAAAGAGGAAAAACAGTTTTCTTAACCCTTAATATTGAAAAAATTTCATTAAATAGGTAGGTACCTATAAAAAGGCGACTTTCACACAGAATTTGTGGAGTGAAACAGTTGTAGACAACGGTTCTCCACTAGTACTGCCGTTTATCGATGAAAACATGCACATACATCCTGTACTTTAGTGTTATGATTTGCTGTTTTTTTTTACTTTGGGTAGCACGTCAGCGCCACGAAACGGATAATTCTAGCGGCGCCTAGAAAAATGGATAAATTTTGTTAAGTAATATAACAACGTCATATTAATTTGTGGCAACTTTTGTTATGTTTTTATTTTTAAAAGTGGTACACTATCCTGTCAAAATGCTCTATAAAACGAAAATAAAATGCAGACAATTTAAAATAAAATAAAGCTTCTGAACTTAATTTAAAATCCTTATTTATATACTCTATACGTTATATTATGTTTAGTGTTAGTGACGGAATTCCCATTGGTTTTCCTAGTACTTTTTTATTTTATTTGCATTTAGATTAAACAAACATTGATCTTAATTTTCGTTGTTTGCTTACATTAAGAAAATTGAGAAACTTTTTTCTTTTCAGCAATTTGTAAATTGTGACATATTCTTAAGTAAATACGTACGACTTCTACGTAAGTACTCGCTCCTAGGGTAGGAGCTTGTATTAAATTTTCTTTGCGCGTAATGCATTTTCTCCTGAATAAAAAAATATCATTTGGTATCAATTTTCAATTTAGGTGATATGAATGGTTCAAAAAAATTAATAGTAAAATTATTTAGAGTGCCTTTATAACATTTCTTTATAATTTTTAAAAAAGTTATCAGTATCACCCCACAAAAATTATGATAATTGTACCTGTACGTAGCATATTAATAATGACCCCAATATTTGGTAATAAATTATAGTATATTTAGATAACTGGATAAAAGAGCTGGGTCTGGGTAGGTTTGCACTTGCACAAAAAATGTTAAAATTCATACTTATCTTAATTAATGCTGTTTCTGATTGAAATACAGTCGATAAAATTTTTAGGGAATAGATATTGCCATTAAATCCATTCCAGACAAGTACGTCATCTCCTCAGGAAGCCTAACTATCAAGAATTTAACACTGGACGACATAGACACCTATAAATGTGAAGCTTACAATGTGGTCGGAAAATTGGAATACACTTACACACTCACCATTTTTGGTTCGTATTACCCTATTGATTAAATTTTGTTTTTACATTTCAAAGTTTTTGGGTTCAAATTTTTACTTTCAAAAAAGAGGGCGGAAGATAAAATACTGTGTGATGTTATGAAGTAAACCTGCACATCGCATATCATGGACGATATCTATCAGAACTTCTAGCTTAGGCGCTATTTTTTTAAAAATTATAAAGTTTTACCACTTGTTGTAAAATAACATTAAATGTCGTGGAAACTGGGGAAAAATTTTTAGTAACTTTGTTTGTATAAAATGAGTACAAGCGCACTTTTTTGTAAATCGCGCTCCGCAAAATTCTAAAACTGTGATCTTAATATTAAAATGATTTTTTTAAATACTTTAGCCACATATAATTAAATAGCAAGCCATATATTTTGTGTGGTATGTTTAGTTAAAATTTAAGAAACGGAAAAAATATTTTAACAGTATTTAGCGAGGATATAAAATTAATAGGGAGTAACAGATTTCCAAAATTCGCACAGATGAAATGAATAGCGCCGTCTCCACTCCAGGACAGAAAGCCTTTTGTCTTTCAGTCAACAGGCCACTTGAACTGGAGGGAACTGGAGTTAATTGCCCACAAGGGTTATAATTAAGGGACGCTTCATAAAAACCTATATTTGTAATAGTATCAAGTTTTTGATTATTTAGATAGAATGGTGCAAATTTCAATTTTTATTGTCCTGCAAATAAAAAAAACACAACTATATAAATATAATGTCAGTTGATAATTATATTTAAAAAACAAAGTACATATTCTAAAAACCTACATAGCAGTGGCGTGCCCAGGGGCGGGGGGCGGCCCCCTTCCCCGAAATCTGGCGAAGCTGAATTTTTTCGTAAGGGAAGAAGACACTTACGTTTTTTGAATTTAGGGACAGAAATTTTTTTTTCTTTAATATTAATACAGAAACTTTCCTAATGCCTTTCAAAAGCATATTAATAGTCAAAAAACCAAATTTTCTCCTGCTTTGCGCAGGGACGTAGCCAGAGTTTCATTTTGGAGGGGGGGGCGGAGCCCCCCCCCTTAATTTTTGAAAACGTTAAAAAAGCAGGGATAAACGTAGATAAAGCTGTATAATACACTGTTTTTGGCCTAATAACCTATTATCTAATGTTTTTAGCGGTAAAAACATGTTTTCTTAGTTAAAAATTACATAAGCACACATTGACAGAGCCTGGATTTTACAAAAAAGGAATTTAGAGACGTTAGTTTCAGACCCCTTGGCTAAATCCACATTGTAAACCAAAGCACATGAGCAGCATCTCGGCTCCATGTTTTCTAGGGTACCTACCTATATGAAAAAAATCCGAGCCAATGCTATAGGCGGCAGGAAAATTTAGGAGGGGGGAGGTACATAATTCAACCAATATAATTGTTTGTTTTGCTTTCTGTGTAGTACTTATTACTTATAAAAATTATTGTACTAACTTTAAAATAACATTAGCATCAGGCAACATAAATAACGAGATATATATGTATGTATACTATAGAAAGTGACCGCTGAGCGAAGCGAAGCGGAACAAATTTTTGGTTTTTGGGGGTCCATTGGGGTACTAAAATTATTTTAAAGTTTGGCGCCGAGCGATTAGCGAGGCGCTAGAAAATTTTGAATTTTTAGCATATGAAAACCCCCAAATTTTACTGTCTGGCGACCCTTTTGGGGGGGGGGGGCGGCCGCCCCCCCCCCGCCCAACCACTATCCTTATTTTTCCTCCTGTCCGACCGTTTCGGGGGGGGGGGGGGGCGGCCCCCCCCCGCCCCCCCTGGCTACGTCCCTGGATTTGCGGGTAGTTTATATTCACAATTTATCTTAGTTTTTTGATTTCAAATCGATTTTGCCGTTCAATACTTAAGACATACATGCTAAATAAAACTACTATAAACACCAATAACCTCTTATTAACGTTTTAAACATATAATTTAAATGTATAAGGATAAAAGACCTTAAATTTTGTAATAAGTATCATCAGGAATTAAAATTTCTAGTGTATTTTAACACCTTAAATTAAAAAATTTCTTCCCTGGGGGAGTTCTGCCCTCCAAACCCCGCTGACAAGGGGCTCTGCCCCTTGACCCCGCTGGAGGGCTCTCGCCCTCCAGACACCCCGTTTCTGGAGGACTGCCGCGCCCAAACCCCCTTCCGGGTTAGTATTTCCCTCCCAGACCGCCCCACCAAGTGAAATCCTGGGCGCGCCACTGCTACAAAGTCAATCTTAATTAAAAATTGGAAAAAAAATATAAATGGCCAACTATGGATATACTGAGCTTTATAGACACGGATTTGTCAATATAATCATTCAATAATAATTTGTATACATCTCGCTTTTTAACATGATTTATGAATTATAAATCATGTTTATAAATAAATAATGTATATTTATTCCATAAATAAACTGCCTGGGCAGACCATTATTTTGCTAGTCTTGAAACAATATCTTTTTAATTATTAATCAAGTATTAAGGTGTTCAATTAAGCGTGACTTAATTGCTCCCCAGTGAAAATGACAGACAATTAGCAAAAAACTAAGCGAGCGTGGATCTGGGAAACAAAAGCTTTTACGCTGTCAAATGGTCTGTAAAGTTGTGCTAATAGATTTGCTATTTTAGTATTTTTTTTTTATTGAGATTTTGTTTCAAAATTATAAGGAAAGAGCTTGAAGCATAGCATCAAAAACGATTAATGATTAGTCTACTTAATAATAGCGCGATTTCAATTTTTTTATTTTGTTCACCATTATTAAAGGGGGTAAATTCTTCAAAATTTATTTAAATAAATTTCGATTTTTTTCTGTACACATTATTAAGCCAGGGGGAAATTCATCAAATATCGTTTAAATAAATTTCAGTTTTTTTTTATTCTGTTCATAATTTTTATAATAAAAGGGGGAAATGAAATCTTTAAAAATCGTTCAAGTAATTTTTGATTTTTTTTCTTTGCAACATTATTAAGCCAGGGGGGAATTCCTTAAAAACTGTTCAAATAAATTTCAATTTTTTTATTCTGTTTACCATTAGTAAAAGGGGGAAAACTTTAAAAATCGTTAAAATAAATTTCAATTTTTTTCTGTGCACCATTATTACAAGGAGGAGGGGAATTCAATAAATTTCAATTCAGGAAAAGCCTTGATAATTTCAATCAGAAAAGTTCTGAAAAGGAGCGGACACGACGCCCGCAACACACCCCACCCCCCCTCCCACTGGTAGATTTATTCTAGTGCACTCTAGAATAAATCTTCCCCCCCCGAAGATTTATTCTGGTGCACTCTAGAATAGATCTTCCCCCAGAAGATTTATTCTGATTTACGTCAGAATAGATTTTCCCCCTCAGATTAGTTATTCTCCCCAGAAGATCTATTCTGATTCAAACAGGAATAAGACATGAGGGTACTGGACACGAGGGTACTGGACACGAAGGTACTGGCCTTAAAAAAATTGCGTTCACCACAACCTCGCAGCAAAATCGATTCATTATGCAAAAAGGGACACGAGGGTACTAGACACGAGGGTACTGACGAGAAAAAAACATAACCTTTCCCGCATAAAGCGGGATATTGCATAACAATAGTTTGTTTTAATTAAATATTATTTTGTTTGTTTGACTAACTTATAAAAGATAGGATTATAAAAATAAAATTATTATAAAATTTTATAAAATTAAAATTATAAAGACATAAAACAAAAAAATAATTTCAAACTTTAAACATTTTTTCATGAATTTTTTTTTATATAATAACTAGGTTTAAAAATGTTGAGAATCTATGAGACGACTCGAAAGATAATAAAAATTAAGGTTGCTGTTTTGCTTTGATTGTGCTGTCAAAACATTTTTATGGTTATTTTTCGTGGTGTGTTGAAAAAAATGAATTCGTAATAATGCCTTAGGAAAAAATAACTGCAAAAATAATTGGAAATAATTCTGCTATTAATAACATTTCAAAAACATTTTAGTAAAATATTTTTCAAAAAAGAATTGCTTGCTTTTTTTAACAGTAAATTTTTTGGTACTTTTTAAAAGCACACTATTATTGAAATATTATGATAAAGTTTAGCTTATTTTTTGGGTTTTGCTTAGGCTTAGGAAAATAAAGGTTACGGTGCAATGGGTTTTGAAGACTACCAAAGTCAGTTGTTGGATTGTTTTACTCGCGACTCTGTACTTACATTTAAATGCATAAAATATCATGCATGAAAAATCTAACAAGTGTATGTTTTTGGGTTTTAAAAGCATATTTTGTTTGCTTTGTTTTAAATGATCAACATGTGTTCACATGTGGTATAAATTGTGTGTAAAATAACCTTTAAAAATTTCGTGTTTTAGTATAATGTGTTTTAACAATTTAAGTAGTTTTTTTTATTATTTAATTGCAATATATTTAAGCAAGAAAAAATCGTCGTTACTATGGCAAAATTAGCCACAATCGTATAAAATATATGCGACTGTGTTTCATTTTATATATTAAACCACAGCCTTTTAACTACGGAATAAGTCACAGTCATGCTATTTTATAATGACCGTGGCTCATTTTGCCGTAGTAATGACGAAATGTTATTTATATTTAAAAACAAAACCACTTATATAACGTTTAATTGTCCACGCGTTCAAACGATTAAAATTTAATTCAGGTCATTCAGTCTTAAGAATTTACATATTTGTGGCAAACGTATTTTTTCTTAGCTCAGTACCCTCATGTCCAGTACCCTCGTGTCCAGTACCCTCCTGTCAAGTACCCTTGTGTCCTAGAACCGTTCAAACACCAGAATAAATCTTCCCCCTAAAAATTTGCATAAATTTAAAAATCGTTAAAATAAATTTCGATTTTTTCAAATATATTTCGATTTTTTTCTTTTTGTGAACTATACATTTTTAAAAAGCAGGGGGAAAATCTTCAAAAATCGTTTAAATAAATTTTGATTTTTTTTCTGTGCAAAATTTTTAAGCCAGGGGAAATTGTTTAAAAATTGTTTAAATAAAATTTCAATTTTTTTATTCTGTTCACCATTAATAAAAGGGGGAAATCTTTAAAAATCGTGCAAGTAAATTTCGATTTTTTTTTCTGTGCAACATTATTAAGCCAGGTGAGAATGCCTTAAAAACTGTTGAAATAAATTTTATTTTTTTTATTCTGTTCACCATTAATAAAAGGGGGAAATCTTTAAAAATCGTTAAAATAAATTTCGATTTTTTTCTGTGCACCATTATTACAAGGAGGAGGGGAATTCAATAAATTTCAACTCAGGAAAAGCCTTGATATTTTCAATCAGAAAATAAATAAAAAGCAGCGTGACACGACAGTCCTGCAACACAACAGTTCTGCCGGCACTTTGTTAAATTATTTTCTTTTGAATCTATCTCACGCGATGTGACCGACCAATTAATGAAAAATCAAAGCAAGTGGTCTTGCTTTTGTATAAAATGTATTTTTTAAAAACCCTTTAAAGTTTTTAAAAACGAAAAATTTAAAATAAAAATATATTTTTGGAAATTATTTTTTTTTCATATTCTTAGAATTTTTTTAAATTTGAGAATATGCTTAATAGTTTCTACTATATTCTTTAAAATAACTCTTATTTTTTATATATTACTTTGAAAACATTCTAATTTTTTAGTTGTGCAAAATTTATTGATTTTTCCAAAATAATCTTAAATTTTTTATTGTGTTTAAAACTGAATTTTTCCAAAACTAAGAACACCAGGATTTCTTTTAATCGATTGCGCACGCGGTTAAACAATAAATAAACAGCTTTCTTTAGGCAAATTTCCTGTACTTAAAAAAATAATTTACAATATTTGACTGAAATTAAATACAAGTTCGGATAACTTCAAGCAAAAATCCTTTTTTAACAAAAAATATACAATAAAATTTTTTTTTAAAAACAAATCACACACACAGCAAATTAAACGCTGTGTTCAGGCTGGAGCAATAATAAAAAAATACACAAATGGATGTTTTATTTTACTAAACTCAATAAATAATTTATTTTAAAATTTAAAAAAAGTGTGTTTTAAAGGTGCGGTATCCTAAATCATGGTGTATTTTTTTTTGCTTGGTTTTTGATATCAATTGATACGTCAGGTTTCACTGAGTAAAAAAATTTATTACAAAAAAATAAATTTTTAGCGGTTGTCCAGATATTATTGCTTCATTATTGTATCAATTTTTTTGCCCCTCAGCCAGCCAAATAACAATAAATATGTACGCCCGATTTCTGGCGACGATGGGCAGAGCGCCGGTAATTGAGTAAAAGCTATTTGCCCAAAGGACCAGCTGACCCATTCAATGGATCAGTTAGGACTATATGAATCAATGTCTGAGGACACTTTATTGGGTACCGGTCCATGGGACCCTGATTTAGTGCCTTTGGAAAGTGAGGATGAGGAGGGGGTGGCTGAAAATGGTCAGCCACCCAGCTCCTCGTCCTTGCGAGAAGGGGAAGAGGAGGGGGTGGCCAACAATACCCAGCCATCCAGCTCCTCACCCTTGGGAAAAGTGGAGGAGGAGGGGGTGGCTGACAAGACCCAGCCACCCAGCTCCTCATCCTTACAAAAACGACCAGGGCCTGGTTCCAAAAATCCAGAACAAGGCTCTGGCTCTTTAAACAAGAAGAGGAAGTCAGGAGCTTTTAAGAGGAAGAAGGCTAAGGCCTTGGCGGCCTTGGAATCCTCTGAAGGTGGAATTGTTAACCCAGGGCAGTCTTTGGATATGCCTAGGGAGACAACCACTTTCAAAAAAGCTGCGGCTTCCTCTCCTTCAGACAAACCTATCAGTGAGGAAAAGGTAAGTGCGCCCCCAGGGCAGTCTCTGGACCCACCCGGGGGGGGGGGCACACAGTTCTGAGACGGGGTCAAATTCTGATTTGAGGGAATTCTCTGGGAAGCCTGGGGCCCCTACAGCTGAGCCGGAATCTGTGGCAGGTACCAGTTTGGGAACTGCTGAGGAAGGCAAAAAGCTGGGGAACCCAGGAACACCCGGAGAAAAACCCTCAAAGAGGAAAAACAAATGGGGCCGGGACACTATGGAAACACCACCTAGTGCTCCAGCCACAAAAAGGGCTTGCGCTGAACCCTACTTTAAGCAGGCTGCTAGTAAAGCACTCTGGGTCCTTATTGTTCGCAGTGATGAACCAGAGGGCGAAATTAGCAATACTTGCTTTGAGGAGATTCAATGCAGGCTCATGAAAGTGATGATGGGAGACCCAAGACCCAAACCGATGCCTAGGTTTGAGTTTTTGGGCTTGCAGGGGGGGATTTTCCACTCCCAACCTGCAGAACAATCATCACAAGACTGGATCATCTCAACAGTTTCTGAGATGGACCCTATTAATGGAGTCAAGTTTCAGTGTATGAAACTAGCTGACTTCACGCGTTGTCAGATGACTCGGGTAAAACTGTGGGTACCAATCCGGGAACCACAAAGTGCAAAACAAATCCTGAGCTGTTTGATAGAGCAAAACTCAACCCTGCAGGTCAAGAGATGGCAGGTCTATGCCTCCAACTTTGGGGGGACTCACCAGTTTCTCCTGGTAGGCGTGGACCCGCAATCTCTTGAAGCTCTGCAGAGTATAGGGTATAAGCCCTACTTTGGAATGTCCCGGGCACAAATGGTATGAGACAGTACAAAGTAAGCCCTAAAAGGCGGAAAAAAAAACAATTATTTGACTTTCAGGTGGAGTCATAATCAAAAGAAAATGGCTACATCAAAAGTTAAAATAATTCAGATCAACTTGCAGCATGGAAAGGATTCAACGGCTATTCTCCCTCGAAACCTCCAAGGTCTGCACACAAATCCATTCCTGGTCTTCATACAAGAGCCCTGGATTTGAAGAAACACTGTACAAGGTCTTAAAATAGGTAAGAATTTACTTGTTTATGACAAGAATGCAGAACGTCCTAGAAGTTGCATCCTTGCTATTTCTCAATTAAATGTAATTCCACTGTACAAATTTTGTTCACAAGATTTAGTAGCGGTAAAGGCAACTATAAGCAATTTGGGCAGTAAAAGGGAGGTAATCTTTGGTTTTTTTATACCATTTGATGCACCAGATGCTCCACCATCTAAAGAATTTTATTCTTTAGTTGAGCACAGTGCTACAAGCAAAACTCCTATAATTTTAGGTGGAGATGCTAATGCTCATCACATTCATTGAGGCAGTACTAACTGCAATCATAGAGGACTTGACCTTATGAATTATCTAATTACCACAAATTTAGAAGTTCTAAACCGTGGTAATCAACCAACTTTTGTTACAAGAGCGAGACAAGAAGTACTTGACATCACTCTTGCATCTTCAAACATAGCCAGAGACATCCACAACTGGCATGTAGCTACAGAAGATACACTATCTGACCATCGACAAATTAATTTTGCCATGGGGACAGATAATCTTCCAAACAAACACTGGCGGAACCCTAGATCTACGAACTGGGCCTCTTATACAAGAGTACTAGGGCAAAGAATAGGGGAACGCCATAATGAAATACAAACTGTTGTAGATATAGAAACACAACTTGGTGTAATTGAGTCTGCAATTACAGAGTCCTTTGAGGAGTCCTGTGTCTTGCGGGAGTGTAAAAACATTAATAAGGTACCTTGGTGGTCAAGGGAACTTACAACACTCCGCAAAAATTCCAGGCGCACACTCAGAAGAGCTCTCATTACAAACACGCAGGAGTTAGGGACTTGTACCAAGAGGACCGCAGACTGTACAACAAAGTAGTAAGGCGAGCTAAAAGATCGTCTTGGAGAAAATACTGTCAAGAAGTTGAAGGTTACAACTCAACAGCAAGACTGTATAAAGTACTTACAAAGGATCTGGGAAGCCAACCTAGAATGTTTCTTTTACCCTCTGGACAGTTTACCAAAAACTGGGAAGCCGCCTTGGCGCACCTGGTTGAGGTACACATACCTGGAGCAGAAGAAGTAACAGCTGGGCAGAACCACCAGTATCTTGAGTATAAAGGATCTTGGAGGGATTGGCAAATCGCTTCCAAGATTGTGACTGAAGCCAGAGTTAACTGGGCCATCCTTAGCTTTGCACCGTACAAAGCAGCTGGGTCAGACGGGGTTTTCCCAGCATTATTGCAAAAAGGATTAAACCATCTGTGCCCAGTGCTGTGCAAACTCTTTAAAGCATGTATAGCTTTAGGCTATATACCAAAAACATGGAGAATGGCAAGAGGAGTCTTCATTCCCAAACCGGGGAAACCTAATTATTACCTGGCCAAGGCACATAGAATACTCAGCCTAACTTCATTTATGCTTAAAACTTGTGAGCGGTTGGTTGACCGGCTCATAAGAGATGGGGCACTAAAACAGTACCCATTGCATAAAAATCAACATGCTTATCAGGCGGGAAAATCGACTGAGTCGGCTCTTACTGCTTAGTCAACCGCATTGAAAAAGCATTTGAACATTGCGAGTATGCTTTAGGTATATTCATTGACAATGAAGGAGCATTTGACAATGCAAACTTTAATGCAATCACAAGATCACTAAACGAGCATAGAGTAGAATCAACAATTATTAGGTGGATTGACACTATGCTCAGATCTAGAATGGTGCAGATAACTTTAGGAGACTGCACAAAAACTGTCATAGTCTGACAGGGCTGTGCTCAAGGAGGGGTGCTATCACCACTACTGTGGACCTTCGTAGTAGATAGCCTTCTCAACAAAATTAGTAAAACTGGACATCATATCCAGGGATACTCAGATGATGAAACCATACTGGTTCAAGGAAAATATTTGGACATAGTGGTGGATCAAGCTCGAGCTGCTTTAGTTCAAGTAGAAGAATGGTGTGAAGAACAAGGACTCTCAGTAAATCCTAACAAAACTGAGATGGTACTTTTTACTCACAAAAGAAAGATGCCAAAGGTTCAGTGGCCCAAATTATTTGGAACACAATTACAGTTGGCAACAGTAGCCAAGTATCTGGGAGTTATCCTAGACAACAAATTGACTTGGATTCAGCATACCCAGAATCGGCAACAAAAAGGCCTTATGGCCCTCTGGCAATGCCACAGGGCTGTAGGAAAAACGTGGGGTATAACACCCAAAAATATGCATTGGATATATACCAGTGTAATTATTCCCATGCTAAAATACGCAGCAGTGGTGTGGTGGCATAGATTAGAACTGGGAATTGCTAGAAGCTTGTTTGGACAATTACAACGCCAGGCATGTCTTAGCATAACTGGGGCTATAAGAACAACACCCACAGCGGTTATGGAAGCATTGCTTAATCTTGCACCCTTGGATATTGTCATCAAAGGGGAGGCAATATCAACCAGCTATAGGTTAGGTATAGCTAACCAATGGCAGACAAGAGGTACAAATAGAGGGCACTCTAAAATCAAGCAGTTGGCATTGAGAGAAATCCCAATGCTAAATCTTGAGAGTGACCACATTGTCCCTGTCTTCAAGATTGAAAGGATCTTTAAAGTTGAGTTTCTTAGTCGTTAAGATTGTAGCACTAACAAAAATGTCATTCAACCTCAATCTGCTATGTGCTGCTACACAGATGGCTCAAAAGCAGAACAACATACTGGGGCAGGAGTGCTTTCACATTTGCCATAGAAGAAGATTTCTTTATTCCATTAGGCAAAAACTAACTGTATTCCAGGCTGGAATATATGCAATCTTGGCCTGTGTTACAAATGCTGTTGAGCAAACTGCACAAAACAAAGAAATTTGTATTTTCTCTGACAGTCAGGCTTCACTCAAGGCGCTTCTATCTCCTCAGATATCATCTGGGCTAGTTATGAGGTGCTATGAGATGATTACTAGATTGGCTAGAGAAAATGATGTAAAGCTTCCGTGGGTACCTGGACACAGGGGCCATGAAGGAAATGAGCAGGCTGACAAGCTTGCTAAAGAAGGCAAAAACCCTAACTTTATGGGCCCACTTTTGCATGTGGGAACATCAATTGGGGTGGCAAAATCAGCCATCAAAAATGGATTATGGCTCAGCATGTCAGATACTGGCAAAATCTTGACGCATACCAAAAAGTATGTCATTGACCCAAATATTTCCAGAGCTAGGCAATTGCTTGTTCTCTCAAGAAAGGAGTTACGCCTTGTCATTGGGCTTTTAACTGGACATAGTCCTCTCAAAGCTCATTTGAGAAAGATTGGAGCAGCCAATGATGGGCTCTGCGAACTCTGCCAAGAGGAAGAAGTGACCGCTACTCAGTTTTTGGAACAGTGCTATGCACTGTCAGCAATAAGGTTTAAAATCTTTGGCACAGACCCCTTAGATGCAAAAACAGTCCGAGGGGCGTATGTTGTTGATTTTAAACGATTCATAAAAGAATCAAAACGATTTGAGGAAAACCACTCCTAGGTGGTTCCAGGGCAGAGTGTAATGAGCCTAATGCAGGCTTGAACACCAGGGCCCCTTAACACTAGGGTACCGCCCTCTTATCTATCTATCTACGCCCAATGAGAGATTAAAAAAACGCCTGTCATTTTGAGTTCAGTTCAATATTAAACTGAACTTAAAATACATCAAATCACTTTTTTAAAATAAAACATTATAACTGAAATATAATAACTAAAAAGACACAGAAATTAGTATAATTAAAAATTTGGCATTTTTTATTAACAAAATTTGCATATACAATATCTTAAATACATCTGAATTTTTACAAGAAAGAAGTTCAACATTTAAGCGAGTAAGAAAAAAAAAAATGTGGTGTTTGGTAAAAAAACAAAATTTATTGAAATAACAAGCTATATTCTTTATATTCCGTGAAATTGATTTTTTTTGTAACACAATTTTTTACTCAGTGAAATCTGATGCATTGATTGATACCAAAATCCAAGCGAAAAAATGCGCCATGGTTAAGTATACCGCTCATTTAAGCAATAAATTTATGATCCTATTTAGCCTGTGCATCTAAACCCCCCCCCCCCCCTGCTTTATGTTCCCCCCCGTTTTATTGCCCCTTTTTCAAAAAAATAAAAAAGCAAAAATTATGCCCATTTTTTACCTATTATGATCTCCGCGCTTTTTGCAGTTCTAAGCTTATTTTAATGCATCTTAAGCCATTTTAAACCTATTTTTACCTTATAACGTTTTTTTTGTCTCTTTTCCTTCTTTTTACTCTTTTTTTCTTTCTCCCCTGTTTACCTACCCCCCGTTTTATTGCTTCCGTGCCCCCCTCCCCCATTTTGGAATTGCCCCCTCCCCCCCAATAAAACCTTGGGGGAGGGCAGTGCACAGGTCTCATTTTCTTTATACCATAAAATATTTAAAATTTTCTGATTTTTTTTAAATTCGCGGAAATCATATTTGGAAGTTAACAAACACAAAAAATCATAAATTTCCCTGAAATATTGGCAATATTTTTTTAGATTATTTGCAAAACGATTTAAAGGTGCATTTCTTCAAATGATCATAGATTTGTGATTAGTCAGTCACATTTCACCAGTAAAACCAATTTAAAAAATCCTAACCAGGTTCTCAATTTCATTATGTTTTTATTGGTTTTCCAAAATAATTTAATCCTATATTTTGATATGTTTAAAACTAGATTTTTGGAAAGCTAAGATTTTTTTCCGCATTTTTTACTCAATTTTTTGCGCACGCGCGTAAAAAATGAGTAAACAAAACTCAATACTTTTTTAGTCAAATTTTCTGTACGTAACAAAATAATAATTTACAATATTTGACTGAAGTTAAAAAACCAATTAAAAAAAATAGCTTTCCAGAATTTTCTTTGACTTAGCTTTCCAGAAATTTCTTTACCACTTTTACACAAATTAAAAAAATCAAGACAATTTCTTAATTTAAACTATTCAATCTGCATCCAATGAAATTAAAAAAATAAGAATTTGAAAACAAGTATTAAAATATTATGACAATTTTATACTTAAAACATGCTTTTTCTAATTTTAAAATTAATAATTTATTAAGTTTATTAAAATAAAACATCAATTTGTATATTTTTTGTATTATTGCTCAAGCTTAAACCAGCGTTTAATTTGCTATGTATGTGATTTTTTTATTAAAAAAACTTTATTATTGCATATTGTTATAAATATTTTTTTTTGTTAAAAAAGTTTTTTTGCTCGAAGTTATTTATTGTATTTATTTTGTAATATATTGTAATTATTTTGTTACGTACAGAAATTTGCTAAAAAGTATTGCGTTGTTTTATTCATTTTTTCGCGCATTCAATCAAAAAAATCCTCGTGTTTTTAGCGTTCAAAATTAGTTTTAAACACATCAAAAATTAGTTATTTGAAACCAATAAAATAAAATATAATTGAAACTGGTTATTTTTTTTAAATCGGTTTTTTAACTTCAGTCAAATATTGTAAATTATTATTTTGTTACGTACAGAAAATTTGCCTAAAAAAGTATCGCGTTTTGTTTGCCTAAAAATTTGCCTAAAAAATGCAAAAAAAATCTTAGCTTTCCAAAAATCTAGTTTTAAACACATCAAAATATAGGATTAAATTATTTTGGAAAACCAATAAAAACATAATGAAATTGAAAACCTGGTTAGGGTTTTTTAAATTGGTTTTACTCGTGAAAGGTGACTAATCACAAATCTATGATCAATTGAAGAACTGAACCTTTAAATGCAAATGTTTTGCAAATGATCTAAAAAAATATTCCCAATATTTCAGCGAAAAAAATATGATTTTTGTGTTTGTTAATTTTCAAATATGATTATCGCGAATTTTAAAAAAATTCAGAAAATTTTAAATATTTTATGATATAAAGAAAATAAGACCTGTACACTGCCCTCCCTCCCCCGGGGTTTTTTTTTTGGGGGGGGGCATTCCAAAATGAGAGAGGGGGCACTGAGGTAATACAACAGGGGGGTAAGGGGTAGGGAGGGGTGAAAATGGAAGTGGGGGTAATTTAAGTTTGGTATTTAAAAACCATGTAGAAATATAAAAAAAATTTGTAAACAAAAATAGATAATTATAAAAAAGAAAGTATGTGATTTTAAAATTAAAATTTTTAGTAAGTAAAAAGAGATTTTAAAAATATAGAAGAAAGAATATGAATAGGGTAAACTATATAAGTAATATTTTCGAAAATGTTTGTTGTCAGATGAAAAAAGAAAAAGTTTTAAAAAGTAGAAATATTTAAATATATTGAAAAAAAGAAGTATATAATTGGGTAAAAAATGAAGAAAAGTTTTTGGATTTTATGTTTGGTTTAGACATAAAAAGAGTATATAGTTTTAAAAAATAGTTTCGCGGGAGAATTTTGAAGTTTGTTTAAAAGTGATTTTTTGAGGAAAAAAATTGAAAAAAAATGGAAGAGAGAAAAAAAGGAAAGAGGTATGGAAGTATATAAGTTTAAATTGTAAAAAGGTGTTGTTTATGGAAGATTATGGAGCGGTAGAAAATTTTATTTAAAAAAAGTGGGAAATTTTAGCTAATATAATTTAAATTAAATATTAAAACATAAATTATGAGTTTTTATGGTTTAAAAAAAAATTTAAAAAAGTGGAAATCAAGTTATGATAATTTAGTATTTTGAGAAAAAATAGGGTGTATATTTTTGAAAGGATATGATAAATTAAATATAAATGGTTTTTTTGTAATGTCTATGATGATTGAGTTATTTTTTGATGTTATGATGGGATTTTTGATTTTTTATTTTTGAGATTTGAGTTTTATTAGGAGTTATAAGTGATTTAACAAAAATGAAAAGGAATATTGTTTTTAGGAAAATTTAAAAATAATAATTGAAAAATTTGGTAGGGGGCAAAAGATAGAGAAAGGAAATTATTTTTAAAGAAATTAAGGAAGAGAATAATATTTTAATATTTTGAAAGAAGGAAGATTAAAAAATATGTAAAATAAAAAATTAAAGAAAAAAAAAATAAATTATTTGAAATAATATTATTTAGAAGTAATTGGAAAATATTTAAGTATTTTGAATATATAAATTAGAAAAATTATAAAAAAAAGATAATTGTAAAAATTTTTTGTTTTTATGATATAAATTGAAGAGAAAAAGAAGATATGGGAAAAAAATAAATTATGATGGTTGATGTTTTAATATTATTATATTTATTAAGAAATATAATAAGATAAATTGTTGATTTGAAAAAATGTAAAGGAAATGAAAAAAGAGAGAGAGGAGAGAAGGATTAAAAATAGATATTATGAGTTTTATTGTTGTATTGTTTTGGTTTTGTTTTAGATTAAATTTGGAAATTTGGTATCATATTGGATTTTAGTTTCAGTTATAATTTTCAGTATGTTTATAGATATAAATATAAATTAGTTGTTTAGGTAAAATTGGAGGAAAAGTAATTTTATTTGTGTTTTGGGGAGGGTTTATTTTAAAAAAAAAAATAAAATAGGTAAAGGGAAAGTGTTGTTGGGTTAAAAAAACCATAAAAAATTAAAAAAAATTGAGTATAAGAATTAGATTTGATTTAATAGGAGTATTTTTTATAAAGTGAGTAGATTTGGATTTGAGTGTATAATGGATATTTTAATAAAAAAATGTTGAGCAGTGGGTTTACCCTTAAGTGTTTTGTATAATTACAATAGTTATCGATTTTGACTTAGTAAAGAAAATAGCGCATTTTTAACAAAAGAGGAAAACAACCACAGTTTTTAATATTAAACTAGCGTCTTACAATTTTCCAATATTTAGATTTTGACATAATTGGCGTATTACAAATTACGATTTCTAGTTTTGTGTTAGGCGAGAATAATCAAAAACTTTTGAAGATTTTTTTGTCAAAGGGTGAAATTAGAAGGTAATCGGATGTGTAGTGTAAAGAGAGGGGGAGTGATTTTAAATGAGAGAAAGGGGATGAGAAAAAAATAAAGGGTAGTAATATTTAGAAAAAATAAAAAGAGATTTTTTTATTATATTAAATTTAAAATATTAGAAAAATAGTAGTTTGAAATTTAATTGTATTTCAGGAAAGATATGTTGAAAATGATAAGTTGAAAGTTTAAGCATTCAAATATAGAGTGATGTCCCAAATTGTTAGTAATGAATAAGTGAAAAAGTTTAAGAGAAAGAGTAAAGTTGTGTTTAGTTTTTTAATATCATTGAAATTTTTTCAAGACTGAAGAAAAGCCATATTTTTTTAAATGACATAAAGGCTAAACCATAAGGATATTTTATGAGAAAAAAGCAGGAAATATAGTAAAAAAGTGTAATGTGGATCAGTTTTGGTCAGGGTTGGTATTTAAGTGAAAATTTTGAAAAAAATTTTTGATTTTAAAAGAGGAAGATTTTCGTTAGAAAAGAGATGTGTTCGGTTGAGTTAAAATAAAAGTTGGAAGATGGCAGGATCAAGGAATATGATGTTTGGAATGTTTTTGAAAATGACAGTTTTTAATTTTGGGAAAGTCCAAGCAATATTGATACTTATTATATTTCTTAATAAAATATAATAAGTATTAAAAAACCATCAACCGATAGCGATAATTAGTAATTTTTTATCCCAGTACATCTTAATCAAATTTGTAATGCTCTTGCAATGTTATAAAATGGCATTTCAAAAATAAACGAAAAAAATTTTTATACGAAAAAATTCAAATCTCATTTTTTTATAAATTTTTACTAAGTTTGATATATATTCAGAAATACTTAAATATAATTTCCAATATACTTAGGTATACTTAAACTAAATATTATTTCGAAAGTAAATTTA
Source organism: Microlaimidae sp. YZB2_3 (assembly GCA_030248175.1). Classification (NCBI taxonomy): domain Eukaryota; kingdom Metazoa; phylum Nematoda; class Chromadorea; order Desmodorida; family Microlaimidae; species Microlaimidae sp. YZB2_3. Next base: position 51,738 of record JASAMX010024547.1, read on the forward strand.
ATGATATTTTGTTTTATCTAATGGGTCAAAAATTTTATTAAGGTGAAATATTTGAATAAAAGTTGTTGGTTTGAGTTGTTAGATTTGTAAAAATTAGTGAAAATAAGAGATATTTTAGAGAATGAAATTTAAAGGAAAAATATTTAAGATTTCTTTATGTTGGACCCCCTACCAAATGTTTTCAAGTGTATTATTTTTAAAATTTTCCAGAGTAAAAAAGGGCGAAAAAATGGGGGAAAGATTGTCGCTATGTACATGCCAAAATAGGGCAATTTTTGGGTATAAATCAGCTTATAACTCCTAATGAAAAGCTCAAATCTCAAAAATAAAAAATCAAAAATCCCCAACCCCATCATTCTTCTGGCTGCATCATAGACGATTACAAAAAAACGCATTTATATTTGAATTTGATGCAGTGATCCTTGTCAAAAAGTATAACAGCCCTGAATTTTTTCATCAAAATAGCTAAATTAGGTCATAAACTATGATTTCCACTATGTTTTATGAATTTTTTGTTTAAACCATAAAAACTCATAATTGTGATGGTTTTAATATTTGAATTTAAATTATATGTAGCTAAAAATTTCCGAATTTGTTTTAAAGAAAAGTTTTTAGACGTCAGAATACAAAAAAAGAAGGAGGAGTGATTCGAAGAAGATAAAGTAAGTTATATTGTTCGATATTAGTTTCAAGTTTTTTTCTAAAAAATCAGGATTAAAAAGGAGAAATGGGAGGGAAAGATTAAAAAGAGTTGAGGAAAAAAAAGTAAAATTTTGATGGACGAAGGATATTTATGATGAAAGAAAATGATTCGAAAAAATATTTTGCATAGGAAAGAAAAGAAAAAAAAGAAAGAGAGAAAGATTGGGGAGTTAAAGAAATAGTTTAAGAAAATAAGAGAAGGATTGTAAGGATTGGTTACAAATGTTTTTAGAATTTTAGGTTAAGAGTAGCACAAAGGTTAGACGCCAGAGCGGAGTTGGGTCCCAAAAGCAGCCACGGGGGAGGGAGGAGGTTTTTTTAAAAAAATAAAATTTTATAAGGAATAACAAAAATATTTTTGAAAATGATTTTAGATATTGAAAAATTTGATAAAGGTTAGTTAAAAAGATGAAGATTTTAAGAAAAAAGGTTTTAATTTATTATGTTTTTTGTTCAAAATTTAATCTATATTTGATGGTTTAAAACTGATTGGAAAGCTAGATTTTTTTTTCATTTTTCGACGGAAAAAAGAAAGGAAGGAATTTTTAGAAAAAAAAAAAAAGGATAAAAAAGTTTAAATTTTAGGTTTTCAATATAATTTTTATGTGTTTAAATAGATTTTTGGAACGAAAGGGATTTTTTAGAATGGAAATTAAAAAGAATTTTGGAATTTTAGAAAAATAATTAAATTTAAGAAATAAAAAGTAAATATGAGCAAAAAAATTTTTTAAAAAATATTAAAAATATGAATAATAAAGTTTTTTTAATAAAAAAATCAATAATAGAAATTAAAGTGGTTTAAGTTGAGCAATAATACAAAAAATAGACAAATTGATGTTTTATTTTAATAAACTTAATAAATTATTAATTTTAAAATTAGAAAAAGCATGTTTTAAGTATAAAATTGTCATAATATTTTAATACTTGTTTTCAAATTCTTATTTTTTTAATTTCATTGGATGCAGATTGAATAGTTTAAATTAAGAAATTGTCTTGATTTTTTTAATTTGTGTAAAAGTGGTAAAAAAATTTCTGGAAAGCTAAGTCAAAGAAAATTCTGGAAAGCTATTTTTTTAAATTGGTTTTTTAACTTCAGTCAAATATTGTAAATTATTATTTTGTTACGTACAGAAAATTTGACTAAAAAAGTATTGAGTTTTGTTTACTCATTTTTTATGCGCGTGCGCAAAAAAAAGAGTAAAAAATGCAAAAAAAAAATCTTAGCTTTCCAAAAATCTAGTTTTAAACACATCAAAATATAGGATTAAATTATTTTGGAAAACCAATAAAAACATAATGAAATTGAAAACCTGGTTAGGATTTTTTAAATTGGTTTTACTGGTGAAATGTGATGATAATCAAAATTATGATCATTGAAGAATGCACTTTAAATGTTTTGAAATAATTAAAAAAATATTGCAATATTTAGGGAAATTTATGATTTTTTGTGTTTGTTAACTTCCAATATGATTTGGAATTTAAAAAAAATAGAAAATTTTAAATATTTTATAATATAAGAAAATGAGACCTGTGCACTGCCCTCCCCAAGGTTTTATTGGGGGGGGGGGAATTCAAAATGGGGAGGGGGGCACGGAAGAATAAAACGGGGGAGGTAAAAGGGGAGAAAGAAAAAAAAGAGAAAAAGAAGGAAAAGAGAAAAAAAAGCGTTATAAGGTAAAAATAGGTTTAAAATGGCTTAAGTGATTAAAATAAGTTAGAATGAAAAATGTGGATGATGGCATCATAATAGGTAAAAAATGGGCATATTCTTTGGGTATTTTTTATTTTTTTGAGGGGAGGGGGGGAAATCTAATAAAGAGGGGGGGCAGGGGGGCATTTTAGACCGTGACAGGTTATAGGTCATAAATTTATTTTAATGGGGTATATTAATGGGATTTTTTTTTTTTGTTACATGATTAGATTTTAGTAAAAATTGTGTTAAAAAAAAATAATTTTAGTTTCAGAATTAGAAGATATAGTGTATTTGATAATTTGTTTTTTCAAGTGTTTTTTTTTTACGTTGTTTCAAATGTTAATTTTTCTTGTAAAAATTAGATGATTTAAGAATGTATGCAAATTGTAATAAAAAAGAAATTTTTTATATAATTTTTCTTTTTAGTTAGTTATATTTAGTTATAATGTTTATTTTAAAAAAGGATTTGATGTATTTTAAGTTCAGTTTAATATTGAACTGAACTCAAAATGACAGGGTTTTTTATCCTACGATAGATAGATAGATAGTAAGAGGGCGGTACCCTAGTGTTAAGGGGCCCTGGTGTTCAAGCCTGCATTAGGCTCATTACACTCTGCCCTGGAACCACCTAGGAGTGGTTTTCCTCAAATCGTTTTGATTCTTTTATGAATCGTTTAAAATCAACAACAGGCGCCCCTCGGACTGTTTTTGCATCTAAGGGGTCCGTGCCAAAGATTTTAAACCTTATTGCTGACAGTGCATAGCACTGTTCCAAGAAGTGAGTAGCGGTCTCTTCTTCCTCTTGGCAGAGTTCGCAGAGCCCATCATTGGCTACTCCAATCTTTCTCAAGTGAGCTTTGAGAGGACTATGTCCAGTTAAAAGCCCAATGACAAGGCGTAACTCTTTTCTTGAGAGACCAAGCAATTGCCTAGCTCTGGAAATATTAGGCTCAGTGACATACTTTTTGGTATGCGTCAAGATTTTGCCAGTATCTGACATGCTGAGCCATAATCCATTTTTTGATGGCTGATTTTGCCACCCCAATTGATGTTCCCACATGTAAAAGTGGGCCCATAAAGTTAGGGTTTGTGCCTTCTTTAGCAAGCTTGTCAGCCTGCTCATTTCCTTCATGGCCCCTGTGTCCAGGTACCCACAGAAGCTTTACATCATTTTCTCTGGCCAATCTGGTAATCATCTCATAGCACCTCATAACTAGCCCAGATGATATCTGAGGAGATAGAAGCGCCTTGAGTGAAGCCTGACTGTCAGAGAAAATACAAATTTCTTTGTTTTGTACAGTTTGCACAACAGCATTTGTAACACAGGCCAAGATTGCATATATTTCAGCCTGGAATACAGTTGGGTTTTTGCCTAATGGAATAAAGAAATCCTCTTCCATGGCAAATGTGAAATGCACTCCTGCCCCAGTATGTTGTTCTGCTTTTGAGCCATCTGTGTAGCAGCACATAGCAGATTGAGGTTGAATGACATCTTTGTTAGTGTTCCAATCTTGTCGACTAGGAAACTCAACTTTAAAGTTCCTTTCAAACTTGAATACAGGAACAATGTGGTCACTCTCAAGATTTAGCATTGGGATTTCTCTCAATGCCAACTGCTTGATTTTAGAGTGCCCTCTATTTGTACCTTTTGTCTGCCATTGGTTAGCTATACCTAACCTATAGCTGGTTGATATTGCCTCCCCTTTGATGACAATATCCAAGGGTGCAAGATTAAGCAATGCTTCCATAGCCGCTGTGGGTGTTGTTCTTATAGCCCCAGTTATGCTAAGACATGCCTGGCGTTGTAATTGTCCAAACAAGCTTCTAGCAATTCCCAGTTCTAATCTAGGCCACCACACCACTGCTGCATATTTTAGCATGGGAATAATTACACTGGTATATATCCAATGCATATTTTTGGGTGTTATACCCCACGTTTTTCCTACAGCCCTGTGGCATTGCCAGAGGGCCATAAGGCCTTTTTGTTGCCGATTCTGGGTATGCTGAATCCAAGTCAATTTGTTGTCTAGGATAACTCCCAGATACTTGGCTACTGTTGCCAACTGTAATTGTGTACCAAATAATTTGGGCCACTGAACCTTTGGCATCTTTCTTTTGTGAGTAAAAAGTACCATCTCAGTTTTGTTAGGATTTACTGAGAGTCCTTGTTCTTCACACCATTCTTCTACCTGAACTAAAGCAGCTCGAGCTTGATCCGCCACTATGTCCAAATATTTTCCTTGAACCAGTATGGTTACATCATCTGAGTATCCCTGGATATGATGTCCAGTTTTACTAATTTTGTTGAGAAGGCTATCTACTACGAAGGTCCACAGTAGTGGTGATAGCACCCCTCCTTGAGCACAGCCCTGGCGGACTATGACAGTTTTGGTGCAGTCTCCTAAAGTTATCTGCACCATTCTAGATCTGAGCATAGTGTCAATCCACCTAATAATTGTTGATTCTACTCTATGCTCGTTTAGTGATCTTGTGATTGCATTGAAGTTTGCATTGTCAAATGCTCCTTCAATGTCAATGAATATACCTAAAGCATACTCGCAATGTTCAAATGCTTTTTCAATGCGGTTGACTAAGCAGTGAAGAGCCGACTCAGTCGATTTTCCCGCCTGATAAGCATGTTGATTTTTATGCAATGGGTACTGTTTTAGTGCCCCATCTCTTATGAACCGGTCAACCAACCGCTCACAAGTTTTAAGCATAAATGAAGTTAGGCTGAGTAGTCTATGTGCCTTGGCCAGGTAGTAATTAGGTTTGCCCGGTTTAGGAATGAAGACTCCTCTTGCCATTCTCCATGTTTTTGGTATATAGCCTAAAGCTATACATGCTTTAAAGAGTTTGCACAGCACTGGGCACAGATGGTTTAATCCTTTTTGCAATAATGCTGGGAAAACCCCGTCTGACCCAGCTGCTTTGTACGGTGCAAAGCTAAGGATGGCCCAGTTAACTCTGGCTTCAGTCACAATCTTGGAAGCGATTTGCCAATCCCTCCAAGATCCTTTATACTCAAGATACTGGTGGTTCTGCCCAGCTGTTACTTCTTCTGCTCCAGGTATGTGTACCTCAACCAGGTGCGCCAAGGCGGCTTCCCAGTTTTCGGTAAACTGCCCAGAGGGTAAAAGAAACATGCTAGGTTGGCTTCCCAGATCCTTTGTAAGTACTTTATACAGTCTTGCAGTTGAGTTGTAACCTTCAACTTCTTGACAGTATTTTCTCCAAGACGATCTTTTAGCTCGCCTTACTACTTTTTTATACAGTCGGCGGTCCTCTTGGTACAAGTCCCAATCCTCCTGCGTGTTTGTAATGAGAGCTCTTCTGAGTGTGCGCCTGGAATTTTTGCGGAGTGTTGTAAGTTCCCTTGACCACCAAGGTACCTTATTAATATTTTTACACTCCCGCAAGACACAGGACTCCTCAAAGGACTCTGTAATTGCAGACTCAATTACACCGAGTTCTGTTTCTATATCTACAACAGTTTGTATTTCATTATGGCGTTCCCCTATTCTTTGCCCTAGTACTCTTGTATAAGAGGCCCAGTTCGTAGATCTAGGGTTCCGCCAGTGTTTGTTTGGAAGATTATCTGTCCCCATGGCAAAATTAATTTGTCGATGGTCAGATAGTGTATCTTCTGTAGCTACATGCCAGTTGTGGATGTCTCTGGCTATGTTTGAAGATGCAAGAGTGATGTCAAGTACTTCTTGTCTCGCTCTTGTAACAAAAGTTGGTTGATTACCACGGTTTAGAACTTCTAAATTTGTGGTAATTAGATAATTCATAAGGTCAAGTCCTCTCTGATTGCAGTTAGTACTGCCCCAATGAATATGATGAGCATTAGCATCTCCACCTAAAATTATAGGGGTTTTGCTTGTAGCACTGTGCTCAACTAAAGAAATAAATTCTTTAGATGGTGGAGCATCTGGTGCATCAAATGGTAAATAAAAAGAAGCAAAGATTACCTCCCTTTTACTGCCCAAATTGCTTATAGTTGCCTTTACCGCTACTAAATCTTGTGAACAAAATTTGTACAGTGGAACTACATTTAATTGAGAAGATGCAAGGATGCAACTTCTAGGACGTTCTGCATTCTTGTCATAAACAAGTAAATTCTTACCTATTTTAAGACCTTGTACAGTGTTTCTTCGAATCCAGGGCTCTTGTATGAAGACCAGGAATGGATTTGTGTGCAGACCTTGGAGGTTTCGACGGAGAATAGCCGTTGAATCCTTTCCATGCTGCAAGTTGATCTGAATTATTTTAACTTTTGATGTAGCCATTTTCTTTTGATTATGACTCCACCTGAAAGTCAAATAATTGTTTTTTCCCGCCTTTTAGGGCTTACTTTGTACTGTCTCAGGCACCATTTGTGCCCGGGACATTCCAAAGTAGGGCTTAAACCCTATACCCTGCAGAGCTTCAAGAGATTGCCGGTCCACGCCTACCAGGAGAAACTGGTGAGTCCCCCCAAAGTTGGAGGCATAGACCTGCCATCTCTTGACCTGCAGGGTTGGGTTTTGCTCTGCCAAACAGCTCAGGATTTGTTTTATCTCACTTTGTGGTTCCCGAATTGGTACCCACAGTTTTACCCGAGTCATTTGACTACGCGTGAAGTCAGCTAGTTTCATACACTGAAACTTGACTCCATTAATAGGGTCCATCTCAGAAACTGTTGAGATGATCCAGTCTTGTGATGATTGGTCTGCAGGTTGGGAGTGGAAAATCCCCCCCCTGCAAGCCCAAAAACTCAAACCTAGGCATCGGTTTGGGTCTTGGGTCTCCCATCATCACTTTCATGAGCCTGCGCTGAATCTCCTCAAAGCAAGTATTGCTAATTTCGCCCTCTGGTTCATCACTGCGAACAATAACGACCCGGAGTGCTTTACTAGCAGCCTGCTTAAAGGAGGTTTCAGCGCAAGCCCTTTTTGTGGCTGGAGCACTAGGTGGTGTTTCCATAGTGTCCCGGCCCCTTCTTCTGTCTTTCCTCTTCTCGGGAGCTTTTCTCCGGGTGTTCCTGGGTTTCTCCAGCTTTTTGCCTTCCCCAGCAGTTCCCAAACTGGTACCTGCCACAGATTCCGGTTGCAGCTGTAGGGGCCCCAGGCTTCCCAGAGAATTCCCTCAAATCATAATTTGACCCCGTCTCAGAACTGTGTGCCCCCCCCCCCCGGGTGGGTCCAGAGACTGCCCTGGGGGCGCACTGACCTTTTCCTCACTGAGAGGTTTGTCTGAAGGAGAGGAAGCCGCAGCTTTTTTGTTTCCCTAGGCGTCTGGTTGTCTCCCTAGGCATATCCAAAGACTGCCCTGGGTTAACAATTCCACCTTCAGAGGAGGCCAAGGCCGCCAAGGCCTTAGCCTTCTTCCTCTTAAAAGCTCCTGACTTCCTCTTCTTCTTTAAAGAGCCAGAGCCTTGTTCTGGATTTTTGGAACCAGGCCCTGGTCGTTTTTGTAAGGATGAGGAGCTGGGTGGCTGGGTCTTGTCAGCCACCCCCTCCTCCTCCACTTTTCCCAAGGGTGAGGAGCTGGATGGCTGGGTATTGTTGGCCACCCCCTCCTCTTCCCCTTCTCGCAAGGACGAGGAGCTGGGTGGCTGAGCATTTTCAGCCACCCCCATCCTCACTTTCCAAAGGCACTAATCAGGTCCCATCGACCGGTACCCAATAAAGTGTCCTCAGACATTGATTCATATAGTCCTAACTGATCCATTGAATGGGTCAGCTGGTCCTTTGGGCAAATAGCTTTTACCCGATTACTGGCGCTCTGGCCCATCGTCGC